>JAOXOE010027745.1:0-17633 GCA_028565055.1 Phoeniculus purpureus | reverse complement strand
CATGATTCTTGGACTTGATTAACTTGGGGGTCTTTCCCAACCTTAGTGTTTCTATGAATCTAATAGTAGATTAAGGAACAGCAATAAAGGGGTTTCTTTTTGACTTTTGAAGTTTAATTCTGCCTGAAAAATAAAACATTCTTGAGTTGCAAAGTCTTTTATTATTGTTTTGGCTTCACCAATATTTTAACCTTTACTTTGCCTTGCTTTTAGTGGATGTAAAGTAAAGGTCATGAAATGATATTTTCATTCCTTGGTTATTTACTCCTAGATGGTGGAAATAAATCTTTAGCTGCTTTGCAAGCTTGTCTATCAAAGAATAGAGTAGCTAAAATACCAAACAGGATATATCATAGCTGGATTTTTCTCTCATTGCTTCTGGGATTGAGTTGACACTTGGACTGGATGATCTTGTAGGTCTGTTCCAATCTTAATGATTTTATGATCCTACTTGTGGATGCAACATTCAGAGTTGGGGATCAGAATGGGGAAGTGCAGAGAGGAAGAGGGCAAGAGGGTACCTGAACAGTTGAGGTTAATTAAGGAGAATTAAGTTGTTTTCTCTGCACTTCAGTTTTGCTTTGCTGTCAAGAAGGAAAGGAGAGGAAGCACTTCCACATGTTCAACTTGGAAGTGGTGTGGGATCAATGTGGCCCATCTGAAGATGTTTCGGTGATAGCAACTGACTACATGAACATATTAACAAGAAACAGAAAAACAAGACACGTGGTGATGAGGTCATTTCAGTGAATAAATAAATGTTCATAAGCTACTTTATGCATATTTAACCTTTCGGTGTTGACCTTCCACGGGAGGGGTCCAGGGAGAGCATTTGCTTATTAGTAGAGTCAAGAGCAGGAAGAGTTTGAAGCATTTGGTCACAGCAAAAACACCTTCTGTTTCTGTAGGAACAAGCAAAATGTTGAAACTAAATGCAGAAATGATTGCTAAGAGGAGACAGGTTTGAGATGTGTGACTGTTTAAGGCAAACATTCTTTGTGTTTGGCTTGTGTCGCAATAAGAGATAAGGAGGATAATACCACGTTCCTAGAAAAAAGAACAAAGGCTGCAGAGAAAGTGCTTTTGTTCACTTCTTGAAAGTAAACGCGGTGATTAATTACTTTAGGGCTGTTGGTTAAGCAGGGTGTTTGCCTCCTGATACACGCACTCTTACACAGAGCTGTCCTGCTCGGGCTGTTTTCCTTCCCAAATACAAGATTTAAGGGTAGCGCTCTTCAGCGCCGGTGCCCAGAACTCTGCTTTCTGTCTCAGCTATTTTTTCGTGCAGAATTACTACACATCCGTGAGAAATATTCAACATTTTGAGCCTCTAAAATATAAACATCTCAGTTTTACAGTGACAGAGCTGCAGAAGAGCTGCAGTCACCTCAGGGAAGGAATGTAAACGGGGCTCGGTAGCCGTCAGATCGCAAATAGCTCTTTTTAACACAACTTCTGTCTGAAGTTGTTCTATCGGAGGAAAATTGGTCTCTGTGCTATAGGTGGCAGGAGCAGTGTTTAAAAGGACCTCGGAAAAAAAGTACTAAGCCTTGGATATTTATTCCTCTCTCTTTCTCTCTCTGACTGCTGCAACCGAGTCACTGTTTGAAGAGAATTCTCTGTTGCACTGCATTATGCAATATAGATCATGACTATATAATACATATTTGTATTTATACTACATATTGTATCTGCCTATCTCTCCCTAAATATATGTATATATAGACAATAAATATTTCAAATTTTTGATGCTTGCATCTTGTTTTTTCAGTCAACTGGCAATACATAGAATTGTGTGGAAACCAGTTTTGCTATCATTAAAATAATTAGGAGGCTGAGGGGTGACCTCATTAATGTTGATAAATATTTGAAGGAGGATGGAGCCAGGCTCTGCTCAGTGGCATCTGATCCTGCTGTGGCAGGGGGATTGGACTAAATGGTCTTTTGAGGTCCCTCCCAATCCCTAATGATTCTGTGATTCTAAGTATTTGTACCAAAAACGGCTGTCATTTAGTCTTTGTTCTTAACCTTTACATAGAAAACTGTCCTGTGTGATATCTGGCAGCTCTCAGGCTAATTAGGAGAGCTGGAGCAGTGCTGCTGTGGCCAGGAAGAAGAAACCCTGGATGATAAAGTGCTTGGGATGGGGACAACTCTTACAGGACAAGCACCTCCACCATGTTTTTCAGATTGTTCCAACATAGGACCTGCTGCTGAGCCCACCAGACACCATCTGGTGTAGACATATCCTCACTGGGAGAGGGCTGGTAGCATTTCAGGCAGCAGCACAGACCTTTAGGATTCCTGGAGGGTTTTTGGGTGCTGCTTGTGTTGCTTGGGGATGAGCTGATAGAAACAGGTCATGAGTTCCTTGAAGTTAAGCATTTAAAGGGAAAAATATCAACAACATCAGTGATCAATAGTGTCTTTCACTCTCCATCTTATGATTAGTATTCATTTCTCTTCTCGTTTCCCATTAGTTGTCATCTGTTTCATGGCCAGAAGTGCATCTTTTTTAATAACATGTAAGTGATACTTAAGGAAACAGGAATAATTTTCTGTTTCTCACATAACAGCTTACAACGATGTTTGGGCTGAAATCCTGCTGGAAGTTAACACAACCCTGGCTGTCCTGATTGCCCCATGCAGGCTCTCTCACATGTAGTGTCCCATCTCCTCAATCACATGGCAACAGTAACTAGAGACCCCCGTACCAATGCCCAGTCATCATAGGAGTCTTGAAGCTGCCTACAGCTGGTTTGAATAATGATCTCTCTCTAAAAAGTTATCTTATTTGATCAGACAGTGGGATTGGCACTGCTAAGAAAGCTGTGCAGACCTAGTTTCACCTACCCATCTCCACGGGTGAATCTTTGCAGTACAAGGAAAGTTTTGGAATGTCTTATGACAGAACTGTAATCTGGAGTATGAGTTTTCATTTAAAAATACATTCCTGCAACTTGAGGGTGTAGAAATAGACCCAAATCACAATTTCGACTTGGATGCGATGGGTTTTTTTCATCATTCAGGGGAGAGCTTGAAAGTTCCGTGGTACCTCTGAGATGCTCCTTCATAGAGTCCTACATTCAATCATAGATTCATAGACTCAGTCATAGAATCATACAATGGTTTGGGTTGCAAGAAACCTTCAACACGCATCTATATAGCTGGCTCCACTACTGCGGGAATAAACTTGCCAAGGTACCCTTAAAACTAGCATGAGTCTTTCATTGTCACCACCTCTAGATCGGTTCTCCTCCCACTTTACTCTAACCTGGTGAGACCGCATCTGTGCTGTCCAATTCTGGGCCCCTCAGTTCCAGAAGGACAGAGAACTGCTGGAAAGAGTCCAGCGCAGAGCCATGAGGATGATGAAGGCAGTGGAGCATCTCCCTGACGAGGAAAAGCTGAGGGAGCTGGGTCTCTTGTGCTTAGAAAAAACGAGACTCAGGGGTGACCTCATTAATGTTTATAAATATGTTTATAAAGGTGTCAGAAGAATGGAGCCAGTCTCTGCTCTGTGTCATCTAATGATAGGACAAGGAGCAGTGGGTGTGAGCTGGAACGTAAGAGGTTCCACATAAATAGGAGCTTCTTCATAGCGAGGGTGACAGAGGGAAGGGGCTGCCCAGGGAGGTTGTTGAGTCTCCTTCTCTGAAGATGTTTAAAACCCGCCTGGACATCTTCCTATGCAACTTGTTCTAAGTGTTCCTGCTCTGATAGGAGGATTGGACTACATGATCTTCTAGATCTCTGTCCTTCACTTTATTCTGTGATTCTGTGATTACCAACATCAGAGCAAGGGATCCAAGTGTTTCAGGAAAAGACTTTAGAAGCAGCTTGGAGTGTATGCATCTTCAGAGAAAAGTTCTGGATTTTGCAGAGATGCATAATCAGCTGGTCTAACCTAATATGAATATTTTTATTTGAAATTTATAACTTATTTTACCTACTATAGCTTCATAACATCTACAGTACTTAAAATCCAGCTGCATTTGGATGAGTCCAAATCCCTGGCTATTAACCCAGCTTGAGGATTTTTACAGTAAGAAGAGTTTTGAAATATCTGAAGTGTTGTGAAATGAAAAGGCTGTCTCACATCCCAGTTCCTTTCCCCACCCTTTCCATACACTCCATAAATAATTTCAAGTATTGATAGAATATAGAATATCACACAATCAGAATAGCACTAAGGTTGGAAGAGACCTACAACATCATCCACTCCACAGAACTACAGAATCACAGAATATGAGGGATTGGAAGGGACCTTGAATGATCATTTGGTCAATCCACAGCAGAGTCCCCTAGATCAAGTCGCACAGGAACATATCCAGGCAGGTTTTAAACCTCTCCAGAGAAGGAGACTCCACAACCCCCCTGGGCAGCCCATTCCAGTGCTCTGTCATCCTCATCAGGAAGGAGTTCCTTCTCATATTGATGTGGAGCCTCACTTAACCATCAACCTGTCTCCACTATGCTGACTAAACCCCGGCTTCATATCTGCTTGTTTTTCCACACAAGTTGGAGGGCACCTCGGGACATCATGTAGTCCAACCCCCACGCTAGAGCAGCATCACCTAGAGGAGGCTGCATATGAACCTGGCCTTGTGCATGTTTGTCCAATTTACAAGGCAAAGCAGATTATTTAGTTGTTTTAGATGCAAAAGTCTGTATCTACATTATTTTTTTGATAGAAGTCCCTCTAATAATATCTGAGAGATTTTAAAAAAATAAGTATTTTAAAGAATTAAACTCTAACTGCTTCTTATTTGTAAAAATTTTGCTGAGTCTGGCTCAGCAAATTTTTCAGACTTCTGTCTGCAAATCTGCTGGACTTAGGGCAATGAAGAAATGCTCCAAAATTACTAATGATAGATCAAGGAGAAATGGCCTCAGGTTGCATCAGGCAAGGTTTAGATTGGATCTTAGGAAGAAGTTATTTCCTGAGAGGGTGATTGGGCACTAGAACAGGCTGCCCTGGAAGGTGCTGGAATCCTCATCCCTGGAGGTGTTTAAGAACCGAGTAGCTAGTGTCCTTGAGTCCCTGGTGTAGGATTTAGGGAGCTGTTGGGATTAGGGCTGGACTTGATGATCCTGGAGGTCCTTTCTGGCCATAATGATTCTATGATTCTAAGTTAATGTTTTCTTCTTTCTCATATGAGAAACTTCAATCAACTCTTACAGAAAACATTCTATCCTTTGGTGCTCACCAGAATTTCTAGTCCTTAATTATCAAAAGAGTGAAGCAGGCATTGCAGAGTAAATGTGCAGATTAGTTTCCTATGCAAATACTCAGTTATAGAATAAACATCAGCTTATTTCGAGCCACTTATTTTTCATGTGTGAGGACAATTGAAACAACAGTTATTTTTAGGAAGAAATAACTTTCTCCGCAGTTAGTTTTCACGTGCTAGCTGAATCAAGCAACACAGATTCTAGCTTCGATAAGGAAGTTTCTGTGTTTGATAAAGGCGATTCAGTCTGTACCCTTCAACAAAGTCTGTGGCAGCGGGATAAAACTTTAGAATTATATAAATACTTGAACCGCACTCTGGAACTTATTTTTACAGTACTGCTTGTGTACTGAAAGCTGTACTTAGTACCTAATCTCTGTTATTGCTTTAGGTTAGGCACAGTTCTCGGATCCTTATCTTTCTGGCGTATTTAATGCATTTTTCTTTGTTTGTCTGTTTTTAATCTAAGTTATTGCTCAGAGCACTAGCAACCCAGTTCCTTCCTCTGCTTGTTTACAGATGAGGTGAGTCTGTGCAGAACAGATAAACTGTGACTACTAAGAGATTATTTAATGTTATTTAATAATCTACATCAGCTGTGCTCGTGATGGGTTTATTATAGGCTCCTGAGAAGTCCTATCTTCAAGTAGAATCACCTTAAGTCTTTAGTGGTTGTTACAGCCTGAACTATTTACTACTTTACTTTTATTATTGTGGGTTCAAAAGTCAATATTTCCATTAACATGACAAAATCCAAATGTTTTTTCTTCTCCTTGTTGTTTAGGGAGGGGAAGCCTTTAGCTCTGTAATTGTGAAGCCTTTCAAATAGAGTAAGCAACAAACACCTATATCACAGTAGATAATACTGATTGCTGAACTAGCCACTCTGTAGGCTGTATTTTGACATTTAGGAGGAATCTGGGTTAAAGATTACTACAAATACTTGAATAAGACCAGCATTTCTTTAATATCATCGGTTATAAGTAACAGCAGAACTAGAGAATTTACCTGTAAGCCCTTGTTGAAGAAATTTTGGGTTGTGTTTAGTAAATTTCTTATGTGTTCAAAGCTTCTGGCAAATTTGAGTTGCTTCTGCCAAATGTTAGTTCATGTCACACCAGTCTTCATCTTACAACCAATACAACACGTGAAGTTGTGGCCTCGTGAAGATCTTGCTTGCCAAATGACAACCCCTGTCTTTTCTTGAGGCTGCACTCTGGCAGCAAAGGTACTGGTGGACAGGAAAACCATCTACCATCTCCAGCCTTCTGCTAAAGGTGGTGGTTTTTTGTATTCTCCATGAGTAAAACAGTGGGTGCTTGTGTCAGATTTGTTTTGTTTTGTGCAGGGTGTGAGCTGGCCCAGCCTTTCCCCATCAGCTGACATCTGCTGTAGGTCCAGCTGTGAGCTGCTGTACATCACCACGCCTCACCCCTTCCCACTCTCAGCCCTATACCCTCACATTGACTCTGCATTCCAAGAAGCAAAAAAGCCCCTGAGCCTAAAAATGGGAAGCGAAGAGGGCAGGGACTGAACCCAGCATGACACCATGAGCTGGGGAAAGCGAATGAGTAACAACACATGGCTAGTGATGTCTAATCACTCCTTCAAATGGCTGCCAGTTCTGCTGCTGCTTAGTAAAGTGTAAACATCCTTACACAAAAGCGCCGAGGGTCACTGCTGTAAATACACCCTCAGTATTTTCAAGTGGTTTCATTTTAATTAGCTGCTTAAAGAGCCAGTTTACAGTGGTATATAATCAACCTGATTTAAGGACATAATTCATAAACACAAAAATATGTGGAAAATACACAGTGCTCGCACATTATACAGCAAGACTTCGGGTCTGCTATTTGTAAAGTACTTGTTGTTTAATATGTGTATTCACTGACCTGACTCAAGGCAGCCAGAACACAGAACCCACATGTATTTGTTTGTTTTTTCTTGTGTGGGTTATAAAGCACCAGTCCCTAAATTATGGTGATCTCTGAGATAACAGTAAGAATAAGATTAGGAAGAAGAAGGAGAAGGAGAAGAAAGAGAAGGAGAAGGAGAAGGAGAAGGAAGGGAGAAGAAGAAGGAGGAGAAGGAGAAAGAGAAGGAAAAGGAGAAGGAGAAGGAGAAAGAGAAGGACAAGGACAAGAAGAATGAAGGAGAATGAGAATGAGAATGAGAATGAGAATGAGAATGAGAATGAGAATGCAAAGGAGAAGGAGAAGGAAGGGAAAAGAAGAAGGAGAAGAAAGAGGACAAGGACAAGAAGAGTGAAGGAGAAGGAGGAGGAGAAGGAATAATAAGAACAGGAAGAAAAATAATAAGAACAAGAAGAACAGGAAGAAGAAGAGGAAAAAGAAGAGGAGGAAGAACAGGAAGAAGAAGAACAGAAAGAAGAAGAAGAAGAGGTAGAACAAGAAGAACAAGAAGAAGATGAAGAAGAAAAGAAATAGTAGAAGAATAATGAAAAGAAAAATTATATTAATAGTAATAGTAATAATAATAATGGCAATAATTATTATTATTATTTAGTGACCAATGAAGCCATTTGTGTAAATTCAGAAAGGAATTTAATTTAATTCAGAAAGGAATTAACTGCTTATTGTAGCATCATTGATACCAAATAAATCAGAAACAAAAAGTTATGGAGCTTCTCAGTTAACCCAGTTAAACACTGAGCTTTGAACCTTCCAAATTACATAACCTTTCCCTGCATGCTCTGAAAACACGCTGTGTGTTGTATTGTTCCTGTTTCCAGGAAGAACGACTCAGAATTTTTTCTCTACTGTCCATAAATCTCTGCAGGTTTGTTTTTTTTTTTTTTGCACATCCTTTGTTGGTATTTTTGTCCTGGCATTTAATATCAGAACACAAAACACAAGCAGAGCGCTTGGCTTACATCAGTGCTGTCCTGACCTACCAAGCACTAACAAAAAACGTGATTCGTATGCACTGTTATTAAGCAGTGACCCCATGTTCAAGAAGGCAACCCTTATTTTTACCCATATAAAGCAAATTCAAAGCAGAAGAAACAGTTCAGTGAGGACACAGGAGTTTTAAATAGTGTATTTTCCTATTTTATTGTTCATTGCAATTAAATCCAACAAAAGGAGCAACGCTATAATTATGCTTTTGATGCTATTCTTCTTTTGAGATGGGGTTATGGCAGATAGCATGTTGTTGGGCTCTTTGTTTTCTTTTTTTCATAAAAATGCCTGTAGATAATCTCCATATGAAGTCACTTTCCCCATGTAGAACAAAGAAATACATTTTTAATAATTAAAAGTAAACAATGAAATTGATAAAATAGAAAATTAATGTGAAAATGAACTGAATGTGCGTTTTTAGATCAAATTCTGTAAGATATGTATGAAGGCATTTCTGTCTAGAAGAATTAGGTTTAAACCTTGGACAAGATGATCTCCAGTGGTCTCTTCCAACCCCCACCACCCAATGATTCATGAGTTCATACTGTAAAACAGGTGTTTACTGAAATCCCAAGAATGTGAGTTAGGGGGACTGACATGTTGTTCTCTAGAGGAATCCAAAGTGTTCCAGAAGAGTTGTCCATGTGGTCTGTGGGTTTGTTCTGATGAAGAAGGACCTTCTTCTCATGAAAAGGCAGAGGTAGCTCCTCCTCAGATGAGAAAGTGAATGTATTTTGACCAGACGTGTTACGTCCTGGCTCTGCAGACTCTTCCAGAGCTAAATGTTTGTTGTTCTGCTGATTGATGCTTTTATACCCGCTTGGCTTAGCCTTCTCTGTAGCTTTTTCCTCTAGAGCATCATGAAGTGTTCTCTTTTTGTTTTACTTCACCCAGCACATCCTGCTGACTTTTCAGTGCTTCTTGCAATAAGGAGAGAGCGTTCTGCTGTGAAAACATTTTTGTGAGGCTTAAAATTATAAATCAAGGCTTGATCTAGGTGATCTTACTGTGGCAGGGGGATTGGACTAGATGATCTTTTAAGGTCCATTCCAGTCCCTAATATTCTGTGATTCTGTAATTGTATTTTACTTCTTTATTATGATACCTTCACAATTTGTTTTGCTTTTTACTTAAGAGTTTTGACATTTACAGTATCAATGCTGAAAACTCCTGTTTTTCTAGGATCTGTGTAGCTAATATTGCATCAGATATGCTGAGGTCTTTGTAAACAAATGTTTTCAGTATTTACTGTGTTAAGAGGCTGGAAAACACTGGTTTAATTTGAGTGCAACATGGTAAAACAATTACCTTAAGATTTTAAGAGGAGAACATTTCAGTCCTGGTCCTTGATTACCAAGAACTGTCTTGCAATGACATCTACCATCTCCTTCAGCATTCATGGTTGCATCTCCTCAGTTTCCATTGTCCAGTTTGCTTAAGTCTTCTTAGATGTGATAGTTTTCCACTCAGGGTATGTCTTTCATGGTCCAACCTTACCTCCCAGTCTCTGGAACCTGGAATTTCTGAAGACTATAATCTTGCTGAAAATACTGAGAAGGAAGACATTCAGTTCTTCCTCTTTTTGGTTCAAAGTAGGGATAAGATTATTCCAAAGGCATCATATGCACATGTGTCCATCAAACAGTACTGTTTCAGCAGTTAGGTTGGGAAGCTGTAATTACTGCTCTGTGCTCCACTTCTTGCATCTTGCTATTTAGGTTTCAGTCAAGGTACTCCCCTTTGACTGTTGTCTACCTGATTGTACGGAATTGCTTTAGCCTTCTCATCTGTTCTTCTTCTCTTTTCTCAGTACTCACTGAGTTTCATTGTTCTTTCCATAAATTTCTATAACAAGGACAAATTTAGCTCCACTAGTTCTGAACTCAGATTTTAATATGTTTTTTTCTTGTTAGCAAGCTGATCATTTCCTCACATCATCTGAGCCGGCATGAATGAATATGCCGTGTACAATTGCTTTGGGTGACAATAGTGTAGTCTTCTCATGCGGAAGTTCTATCAAGTGTTGTTTTGATGCACAAATGAAGACAGAAGGATGTCAGGTTTCTGGTAAAAATTTGCAGCAAGAAAGGAAAAATAAATGTGCTAAATGTGATAGACTCAAATAAAGTTAAAATCATCACATTTATAAAGAGAATCACAGAATCCCAGAATGTTAGAAATTGGAAACAACCTTGAAAGATCATCTAGTCCAAGCTGCCCCAGTACAGAAGGATCACCTAGACCGAGTCGGCAGGAAGATATCCAGGCAGGTTTTAAATATCTCCAGAAAAGGAGACTCAATAACTTCTCTGGGCAACATCTTCCAGGGCTCTGTCACCCTCACTGTGAAGAACTTCTTTCTCAGATTGTTGTGGAACCTCCACTGTTTCAGCTCACACCCATTGCCCCTTGTCCTATCATTAGATGACAGTGAGAAGAACCTGGCTCCATCCACCCTTCACATATTTATAAACATTAATGAGATCACCCCTGAGTCTCATTTTTTTCAAGCTCAAGGGATCCAGCTCCCTCAGCCTTTCCTCATCAGAGAGATGCTCCACTGCCTTTGTCATCTTTGTGGCTCTGTGCTGGACTCTCTCCAGCAGTTCTGAATCCTTCTGGAACTGAGGGACCCAGAACTGGACACAATCTTCCAGATGCAGCCTCATCAGGTCAGAGTAGAGGGGGAGGAGAACCTCTCTCGATTTGCTAACCATCCCCCTTCTGATACACCTCAGAATGCCATTGGCCTTCTTGGCCACAGGGGCACATTTATCGAAGTTAAAGATCAACATTGAGATAGAGGCAAGATGGCCAATTGAGTTACTACCATGGTGTGAAGGTTATGGATGTTGAGGCAAAAGAATGACCCAAAGGATAGGTATATTCATAGGCTTGGAACGAATATTGAAAGCTCTGGTGTGATACCTTGCAGGTCTGTCAGCAAGACCTTTGAACAAATCTTTCACTTCAGAGCACTATTATGTGACGAGAAAACAACATATTAAGAATAATATGTAGTAAAGAAAACAATCTTGGCAACCTCAGGCCCATTAATTCAGTCTCAGAAGTGTGTAAGGGCTTAGAAAACAAGTATTTCAGAAAGACAAAGCGATAAATGAAGCAGAAAATAAGACTCCCATGTGTTTGTACTCGGATCGTGCCAGACTAGTCTGATCATTTTCTTTGATGAGATAAATACAGTGAAGCACATGGCATGCCACATAATTAGTAAAATAATGATGGAGGAGGATTAGCCCAAGAACTCAGATGTTTGAAGAGACACACTAAGGGGAAAAGACATCCAGGAGAGGATGATGAATGAAGAGAGGTGTTTCACTATCCCAAAGGACTAATTTGTGGAACAGAAAATGAGGTGAACAAGCAAAGTGGCAGAAGTGGGGGTTGTGAAGGGACTGAAGGGAGAGTCTGATAAAGAGAGGCTGAGGGAGCTGGAGGTGTTTATCCTGGAGAAGAGGAAAACTCAGGGGAGACCTTCTCCCTCTCTACAACTACCTAAAGAGAGGTTGTAGCCAGTGGGGGTCAAGCTCTTCTCTCAGGCAGCTAGCACCAGGAGAAGAAGGCAGGGCCTGAAGCTGCCAGGGGAGGGTTAGGTTAGATGTTAGGGAGCCCTTCCTCACAGAAAGGGTGATTAGACACTGTAATGGACTAGTGGAGTCCCCATCCCCTTAATGCCCTGGTCTAGCTGTTTGTGGTGATGTTAGGTCCTGGGTTGGGCTGAATGAGCTCAAAGGGCTTTTCCAGACTCAATGATTCTGTGATTCTGTGATTCTGTGAAGTGGTAGTGGGGTAGCACGTAGAAGGATGTGAGTAGTGCTGAAGTGTGAAGTGCAGTCTTTAAAGTGTGAAGTACAGGAATATTTATTTGAACAGGGTGAAAAGTTATAACTTAGGGGCTAACAGCAAAAGGGAATTAAGAAGGAAAACTCTGTGTACCAGTGATCACTGATACATTATTTGGCAGTTGGACCTGATGATCTTAAAGATCTCTTCCACCCAAGAAGATTCTGTGACTACCATATACCAGAAGGAGTATTTGTATGGTGTATAGTGAGATAAGAAAAGTACTGCATGACAGTCTTGTGAAACCTCTACAGTTTTTCTCCATCCAACCCTGAGTTGACGACTCTCATGAAGGACAGTCAAAATGGCACCAAAATAGAGAAGGATGATGAAATTGGTTCACAAGCTGGAAAGACTTTTGCACAAGGATAGTCTTTCATACATGTGAGTTTACATTTCTAGTGCAGTACATAGGATTACCAGTGAAGTGATCCTGCTGTGGCAGGGGGATTGGACTAGAAGATCTTTTGGGGTCCCTTCCAATCCCTGATGATTCTGTGATTCTATGATTACTTGGAGAAATAAGATAAATCGTTGGAGGCAGGTGCTGTGTTAGAATCATAGAACCACAGAGTGCTTTGGGTTGGAAGGGACCGTTAAAGGTCACCTAGTCCTACCCACTGCAATGAGCTGGCACATCTCCCAGCTAGATCAAGTTGCTTAGAAAACCATCTAACCTGGCCTTAAATGTTTCCAGAGATGGGGTCTTCAGCACCTCTGTGGCCAAAGTGTGCCAGTGTTTCATCACCCTCATCATAAAAAAATTTCTTCCTTCTATCTAGTGTAAAACTTCCATTTCAGCTTTCACAGAGCTAAATAACTTCTGCTGTCCAGCTCAGGTTAGGCATATCTACAGGGTACTGCACTGTGCTGTGGTTGGCTTATTTATCCTTGAAAAGTGAAGGTGGAGGGAGAGTGATACTGCTTTCCATGAAATCATGGTAGTGTAAACCCCTAGGAGGAGGAAACCCTATTTAACCCGAGAGTCTTCCAGCAGAAGAAAAAACCAAATATAAATTGATAATGAATGAGTGCAGGCTGGAAACTGGTAGGTGGCTCCTAAATAGCAGAGGAATGATGATCTGAGACAGCCTGCTGCTTGGAGACAGCAGTACAGAAATACTCCTCTTCATGTAGGAACCTGCAGTTTTGCAAATCATCTGGTTTTATTCTTAGTTTGGCGCTGATGACTTAGGTTGAATATCCAGGTGCTCATTTCCTTCAAGTAATTGCTAGGTAATTGTCTTAGAATTACAAAGGAGTTTCAGCATCCTTTGATTAACTGAGTAAATGGCTGTAAGATGGGAACCCTTTCAAAGAACTTTTTGCTTTTTAATAGAAGTGCATCAATTCATCCTCTTTCATTTTCCAACCATTATTTTTTAATTTGGTCAAGAGGAGATGTTTAAAACCCACCTGGATATGTTCTTGTGTAACTTGATGAAGGTGATCCTGCTGTGTCAGGGGAATCGGACCGGGTGATCTTTCAAGGTCCTGTCCAATCCCTAAGTTCTGTGAACCTTATGAGTGGTAGGATATCGCTGTAATTATGACTGTGCCATAGAACTGACAAACACACATTTTCAGAAGTAGCTACTTGAGTGACTTAAGTCACTTTTTATCCTTTAGTTAAACCATTTTGGGTCAAGACTGCCCACACTGACAAGTACCAGTATAAAGCACTGTGCTAAAGAATTGTAGAATTATAGAATGCATTGGGTAGGATTACCAAAAGTAATCCAGTCCAACCCCCTTACAAGAAGCAGGGACATCTCTAACTAGAACAGATTTCCCAGAGCCCCATCCAGCCTGACCCGCAATGTCTCCAGGGATGGGGCCTCCAGCACCTCTCTAGGCAGCCTGTTCCAGGGACCCACCACCTTCAGGTGAATGTTTTCCTGATGTCCTCCCATTTTCCAGGTTCAAAGCATGATACTTCATCCTATCGTTCCCTGCTCTTGTGAACCATCTTCCCTAGCCTTCTGACAGGCCCTTTGGGCTTGGAAAGGGGCTGTAAGTTTCCCTAGGGATTGAAAAGTTGCTATAAGTTCTCCTCATGGAGCCTTCTCCTCTTCAGGCTGAACAACCCCAACTCTCCTAGCCTGTCCCCATGGTAGAGGAGGTCCAGCCCCTTGATAATTTTCATGGCCTCTTCTGTACTTGCTCCAAAAAGTCCTCATCCTTCGGTTGTTTGGGGCTGCAGAACTGGTCGCAGTACTGCAGATGATGTCGCACTAGGACAGAACAGAGAGACAGAACCATCTCAATACAATCTTGGCCTAGAACCAAACAGTGGGTTACAAAGATTCTTTGAAAATAGATATTTTAAATTATATGTCCTCATTAAAAAAGGCCCTGAACAACTGGTATTAGAAGTTATATTTTTCAGATTCCAAGAGGGAACAACATAGTGGAATATATGGTAGGTATTTGTGTTATTAAAGTAATAGACTCATTCTTACAAAAGCTTGCCCAATGCAGTTAGAAGCTAAGGGGGATGCAGAAGACATGAGTTAGTCAAGTGGAAGGAACAATTTATTTCTAAGATTTTGTACATTTTATTCAGGTATTGTGTGGGAAGGGTCTATTCAGTGGCCTGTGCACCATGTGTTTCTGATAAATTGCACTGCATTGCTTTTTAATTTGTGCCAAATAGCCAGCATTTGTCATCATAGATAGTAATAGAGTGGCTTAGGGTGGAAGTGACCTGAGATCATCCAGCCATTCCCAACCCCCCGCCATGGGCAATGACATCTCTTACCAAACCAGATTGTCCAGACCCTCATCCAACCTGGCCTTCAACACTTCCAGGGATGGAGCAGCCACAACCTCCCTGGCCAACCTGTTTCAGAGCCTCAGCACCCTCAGAGGGAGCAATTTCTGTTTCAGATCCCACCTAAATCGCCCTTCTTTCAACTTGAACCCCTCCCCCTTGTTCTAGCAATAAAGTCCCTCGTAAAAAGCCCCTCTCCAGCTTTCCTGCAGCCCCTTCAGGTGCTGGAAGGTTGCTCCAATGTTTCCCCCAAGAACATTTTCTTCTCCAGGCTGAACAGCCCCAATTCCCTCAGCCTGGAGCAGAGGGGCTCCAGCTCTCTGATGATACTTGTGGCCTCCTCTGTCCTCGATCCAACAGGTCCTTCTTGTATAGGGGACTCCAGAACTGGAGGCAGGACTCCAAGTGAAGTCTCAGAAGAGCAGAATAGAGGACGAGAATCACCTCCCTTGTCCTGCTGGTGACGCTTCTTTTGATACAGCTCAGGACACAGTTGGCCTTCTGGGCAAACTAGATAAACTACAGTCTCTCCTTGTATATTCTGATGCAAAATAACAGTTATCTGTATTAGTGTGGAAATGTTTCTTTGCCTTTTTTACCTTTTTTAGCCTTTTGGTTTTTCTAAACCACAGTAATGCTGCTAATTAGAATGAGATAATTCTTAGGTGAGTGATTCCTGCAACTGAATTGCTGCTGTGTTTTGTAGAATCATTGAATGGCTGGGGTTGGAAGGGACTTTAAAGACCATCTAGCTCCAACCCTCCTGCATAGGCAGGGACACCTTCACTAGAGAGGGTTACTCAGGGCCTCATCCAGCCTGGCCTTGACCATTTCCAGGCAACTTCTTTGGGCAACCTGTTCCAACATCTCACCACAACAAATGTCAGTATCACAGAATCACAATGTTAGGGATTGGAAGGGACCTTGAAAGATCATCCAGTCCAAACCCCCTGCCACAGCAGGATCACCTAGACCAAGAAGTGTCCAGATGTGCGCATTTTAAGAAAATATTTGGAATCATAGCATTTTTTTTAATATTTAAAATCTGATGCTTTTTAAATGCAGGAAAGGTCTAGAAAGTAAAGTTTCTTCATTCACAGGTTCAAAATGCTTTCAAGCTAACATTCATCCCGAAAAATGCTAAAAATACATTTCCAGGGCTCCATCAGTCTGCTTTTGTGATTTTATCCCTTCTTCACACCATCTCTAGACTAGCATTAGATCTCCAAACTCATGAGTGTTTTTGACACTGACTCAAGCCTTCAGAGGAGGAAAGGTGCTAAAGACTCTCCATGCAGATGCATGCTGTGTTTTGTCTATTTTAAGTAGAAGTATTTACTCAAGTTTTAGTAGAAGTGCTTCTGGTACTATTTGAGATAGCTGATGCTGCCAAGTTGTTGATACAAACAGTTCTTCTATTTATCCAAAATGAATCATAGCATCGTCAAAGTTTGAAAAGATCTTAAAGATCATCAAGTCCAATTGTCTGTCCTACAACCCTCAACCACTAGACCATCTCCTGAAACACCCTGTCTGCCTGTTTGTTGGACCCCTCCATGTACAGTTCCTACATCCCCTCCCCAGGCAGCCTGTTCTAAGGCCTCCCCACTCCTTGTGGGAAGAAAGAAGAAAGCTCTTGCACACTTATTTCGGTTGTGTTTTACCCACTCCAGCCAATCATGTTTGTTTTAACACTGTCAGAAGTTGAACTGGGCAAAATTCAGTTTGTGTTAAGCTCTGTGGGAACTTCTTAATTAATTACTGAATGGTTATGTGCCCATGATGAGATTCCATTTCCCAGCAGAAAGCAGATGAACCCCACAGAAAATACTAAAAGGTAATTTTTCCCTTTTGATAATGAAATGCTACTCATGATTCCTTTTAGTCCAGCTGTTGTCCAGTTGCTCTTTCTTACTCTTCCACTTCATGGTCAATATACTGTCTCTGCCTTTATAAGGAGATTATTTTATTACAGAGACTGTGTAAGACTTATACGATACCATAGAAGCATTGTTGTTGTAGATACAATGCCCAAGTGTATGCCAAGGCACTTGGTACACTTCAGCTTCCTTCCTCCTCCTATCTCCTAACTACACAAAACCAGTCTGAACAGCCCACAAACTGCTGTTGCTAACAAGTCAATGGGCTGTTCAAGATAGTAGAATTCCTTGAAAAGGAGAGGAAAATCACAGAAGCATCAAATCACAGAGTGGTTTAGGTTGGAAGGGACTTCAGAGGTCATCTAGTTGCAATTCTGTGATATGGGCAGCGACACCACTCACCAGACCAGGTTGCTCAGAGCTCCATTCAGTCCGGCCTTTAACACCTCCAAGGATGGAGCAGCAACAACCTCCCAGGGCAACCTGTTCCAGTGCCTCATCAGGTAATTGCAGGTCTCCAGGGAGTCAATTGAGCCTTTCTGTATCTGAACACTTAACATTTTAGTGGTCTGCTTATAGAACTGTTTACTTGGTGAAGAAATTCACTGAAGACTGAACTAAACCTTCATGATCTGTTGTTTAGATGCTATATTGACATTTTTTAGCAGCTTTCATTGCACTCAGAGTTTGAATAACTTTGTTCCTTAGACAATACTTTGGCTACTTGCCTGGGTAGTGTATAATCTTTTGACATTTGCCCTACCTTTGTTAAAAAACCCACTCTGTGTCTGTCTCATGAGTGTTTCATAGGTCTACTTCTAGACAACAAAATTCTGCCCCTGTACTCTGCACTGGTTAGGCCGCACCTTGAGTACTGTGTCCATTTCTGGGCCCCTCAACTTAAGAAGGACATTGAGGTGCTTGAACGTGTCCAGAGAAGGGCAACGAGGCTGGTGAGAGG
>JAOXOE010027744.1:0-17633 GCA_028565055.1 Phoeniculus purpureus | reverse complement strand
AGAGATTGGAAAGATGCTCTAAGGTCACCTGGGAGCCGCCTCTTCTCCAGGCTGAGCAACCCCACCTTGCTCAGCCTGTCCTCACATGGGAGGTGCTCCAGCCCTCTGATCATTTGAGGTGCTTTCCTCCTGACACGTAGGAGATCTGTGTCTTTCTGATGGTGGGGACTTTAGAACTGCACCTGGGACTCCAGGTGGGCTCTCACCAGTGCAGAGATGGGGATAATCACCTCCCTCAACCAAGTGTCCCTACCTCTTTTGCTGCAGCCCAGGACACAGTTGGCTCTCTGGGCTGGAGTTAAGCAACAGTGAGATGGAGTTGAAAGTTCTGTCTTTTCCCCACTGCAATGAAGGTTCTCCCCACCACTTGTGAGGGCCATAAATGATGGTGATCCTCTGATCTTGAATTGATCCGGTGTGTTTTCTGGCTAATGGGTTGAAAGTGGCGCTAATTCCAGGCAGGGATGTGTGAGGAAAAGCCCTTTCTCAAGGGTAGCAGCAGGCAGGTCCCCACCATAACTCTGCAGGACACGTGGAGCTTGTGACTGCTTGATGGGGCAGGTTATTTTCTAGGTTGGTTCTGGTTGGGTTATCGCCAGAGAGAATCTGTATTGATGGTTTCTTTCCGGTTCCACTGAAAGGAAGGAGCAGGCAAGACTGTACTACAAAAAACACTCGTTACCCTCTCCTGATAAGGACAGACAGCTCAAGCTGAAGAAGTTTATAAATGAAGAGACTAATGAGTGTGAGGACTGTCTAACTAATTAGCTGAGGTGACAGGAATGGGATGCAGAGGGTTCTGCACTCCTTGGCCTGTCAGCTCTGCTGCTGGCTCCACAGCATGTTAGTTGAGTCTGGCTGGTGGACCATAACATGGGCAACTGGCAGATCCTGACACCTACTGAAAAAGGCTTTTGGATGAAAGCAGCTCTGAAATGGATATTCAGAACCTTAGGAGTCCTAAAACCCCCAGGTCTATGGTGATCTTGCCTGTGCAGGGTGGGGGTTGGAACTAGAGGATCTTTAAGGTCCCTTCCAGCCCTGGCCATGGTGGGATTCTATGAATCCGGGAACATTGAGGTCTCCAAAAGAAGCCACCAGGAAATCACTTCAGGTTTTTGTTTTATGCCCTGTCTCTCCAGATTAATATTTCTTCTTGTCATCCTTACCCACATCTCCATCACAGCAGCAGCCTGTAACACCAGTGCTCCAGGACTGCAAAGCACTGCAACAGGCTGCCCTGGGAGGTGGTTGAGTCTTCATCCCTTGATGCTTCTAAAAGTCTCATAGACAAGGTGCTTAGAGCTGTTTTGGGGTGATAAAGATAGGAGTAGGGATAAAGGTTGGACCTGATGATGACTGTGTAGATCTTTTCCAACCTCAATGTTTCTGTGGTCTCCTATGCACAGTCTGGTTCTGCTAAAGGTCTGTTACATGAGAAGCAGCTCTTCCCTTTGCAGGAGCAAAGTGGTTCAGTGGCCAGACTCACAGCACTGAGTTAATTTGGCTGCAGGTATCACAAAGGAGGTCTCTAGTGTTGAGCCCTGCAGGACACTTGTCCTCTGCTCACAACTGCACAAGGAGATGGAGAAGGAGGAGGACAGCATGAGGTGGGATGCATACGGGGATAACAGGGCACATTGCTGGCTCATGGCCATCCTGCTGTCCACCAGGACCCCCAGGTTTCTTTCTCCTATGCTTCTCTCCAGCAGGTCAGTTCCCATCCTATACTGGTACCTGGGGTTGTTCTTGCCCAGCTACCAGACTCTTCACTGCCCTTGTAAAGTAAATGAGACTTCAGCTGTTGTGTTGTACTGTGGGGTCCTGGACTGAACCCACTGCGGAAGTGTCTTGCGTGTGATGCCCTTTCCCACTGCTGTCTCACCTGTCTGCCCTGGCTCACCCCACATACCTGGCTGCTGGAGATCCTGGTAGCTATTGATATCCCGTGATAACCAAAGATCAGCTTTTATCTGCACCCAGATCCTCATAAAGGCAGCTCGTTTGCTGTCTGCCCCCCTTGTCCCTGCTTCTGCTTTGCTCTTCAGCATTCTGCTGCTATTCAGTGGACAGGGATTGTTTATTTTCCCTCCACATTTAATATTGATTAAACATTTATCAATGTGAAAAGAGACTTTGCACTGAGGCAAGGCGAGGGAACCCTGTTTGCTCTGTGATTCTTGAAGTCTATTGAGGGGATCATGTGTGTAAACAGAAGAGGTCCTGCAGGAGTGGGTGGTGGGCTCTGAGGTGGACGTGGGGGGTTTGGGAAATTCGCTGGAGCTGTTTGTGTAGCCGAGGGGTCTGCCAGCAGGGATGGGACACGTGGTGCTCCGTGCACATCAGACCCTGAGCTGAAGAAAGTGCAGCTTTTCAGTGCTATTAGGCTGCAATTAACCAGATGAGAAACCCAAACAAGGATTTTCTTATTCCTAGCAAAGTAACTGTGGCTCCAGCTCAGGAGCTTTCGAATGTTGGATTTGATTAAACCATTTTGCTTGGCCTGGTGCCACCTCTGGGTCTGCCAGTTTCCAGAGGGAGAACCTCTGCAGCCATCAATTCAACTCCTTGCGTGTGTTTTAGTGCTCAGCTCTTTGTGCCTTAGCAAGAACAAGTCGTCCTTTGGGTCTCATGGATGAAACACAAAAATATATCAAAGGACACTTAAAGGGAAGGAGAAGTTAGGGTCTTTTCTTTCTCGCGTTTCCTTTTAAAGAGGGAAGGGACAGGCCAGTCCCCAGAGCCTGTGCAAGGCTCAGCCCTCTGGGTTTTGCAGTTCCCAAGACAACAGCTATAGCAGAAGGATGGACCTGCACAAAGCTACTTGCCCAGCTCTGCAGCAGCTGGCTCTGGGCACAGCTGGGAGTTCTTGGCAGTCAGTCTGATCCTGCCCCAGAGGCTGAAAAGGAGGGCTCTGGACTCTCAGATCCAGCCTGGCTGCAGCTGTTATCTATCTGTGCTCACTGCTCCTGCGCTTTGCTTGCCCCCTGCCCCTAGCCCCTCTTGCCTTTGCAGCTGGGTTTTAACTTGAGACAGAGCTGTGGCTGATCTCTCTCCAGACAACCAGCCTGTTTATTCCCTGTGTGGGCTAGATTGAGAAACTGCTCTTCAAGCCAGGGCACAGAGGCTCTGTAGATCCTTGGGTGAAGCCCTGGCTCCACAGGTACCAGATTTCTCAGCTATTTCGATGGCACTGATGTTTTCTCAAGCAGGTTGGGTACCTCTTCTAGTTCTACTCGACTAGCAGAGGATAAAGGCAAGAGAGGAAGGGAGATGCTCTGTGAAGGAGTCACACAGACCATCAGCATCAGGTTGTTCCTCCATACTGCTGTCTGGAGAAGCTTCTTATTCTGCTTGTTCCTAGCTGTTGAACTGGGTGAGGAGCAGGCAAAATCCTTCCTACCCTGTCTGCATCTTCATCTTGCCCAAATGTAGCTGTTGGCCTGCCACCTGTTTATTTTGGGTTTAAAAAAGGAAAAATAAAAAGAAAATGGAAGCTGGCCAAGCTCTACTTCTTCTTGGGGTTCATTGTTCTGCTGCCTCGATGAAAGGTTTGCCCCAGGAGAGGACCGTACTGTTCTTTCCTTGACAGGGCTCTTCCCTCCCCTCATCTCCACCCTTTCCCCTCTATCATATCAAAACTGCTCAGGGAGCTCAGGCCAAGCAAATACTGTTTCCAAAGGATTAGGTTAGTTATGCCATTCCTGCTTGTCATGGCTTGATTCTTTCTGAAAGGTCAGCCCAGGAGTTGTTTGTGCAGGGCAGAGATAACGGAGAGCATCGCACGGGGAGTTTGCACAGGCTCCCCTGTGGTGTCTGGGTGAAACAGCCCCAGGAAAGTCTAGCAGAGGAAGCAAACCCCTAATATCACTGGGGCTCTGCTTCCCACGTGGGTGAGTCATAGAGTCACAGAATCCCAGCTTGGAAGGGACCCCAAGGATCATCCAGTCCAACCTCTCCAAGCTACGAGTAGATCCATACAACCCCAGCTTGGAAGGGACCCCAAAGATATCCATGGGGATAAGGTCCCCCCTGAGCGTTCTCTGCTCAAGGCTGAACAAACCCAGCTCTCTCAGTCTTTCCTCAGGGCTTCCAAGGTCTTCCAGGGTGGTGAATGTCCCTTCTGATGAAGAGTAACACAAAGCAAGAACATCATCAGGTGTCTAAAGCTGTGTCTGACTAGGGAAAAAAGAGGGTAATGCCTTAAATTTTGTGTTAATTAGAATTGATTGAAACATTCCCATCTAATAAATATGCATATAATTCTGTAAATGGTTTAATGATGGTGAAACTGGTGTCCTTTGCTCTTTAGTGAGCACAGGATGCTCTGGTCCCGTCTGGGATGCTGGTGCCAACGAACATAAATCAGGGTGATGGAATTAGTGAAGCCAAAGCTTAAACTTTGGGTTTGAGGAGCCCAAAGTTTGGTCAGGTCTCCAGAGAAGGAGACTCCACAACTCCCCTGGGCAGCCCCTTCCAGTGCTCCATCACCCTCACTGTGAAGGAGTTCCTTCTCATACTGATGTGGAACATCCTCTGTTCCAGCTCACACCCATTGCCTCTTGTCCTATCATTAGATGCCCCTGAGCAGAGCCTGGCTCCATCCTCCTGACACCCACCTTTCACATATTTATCAACATTGATGTGGTCACCCCTCAGACTCCTTTTCTCCAAGCTAAGGAGTCCCAGCTCCCTGAGCCTTTCCTCAGCAGGGAAATGCTCCACTCACTTCATCCTCTCTGTGGCTCTGTGCTGGGCTCCCTGCAGCAGTTTCATGTCCTTCAGGCTACCAGTTCTGATACTCATAAATGTAAAAACAGGCACATGAGCTCCCCTTCTGACCTCTCTAGCCACAGTCAATGCAGGTTGGCTAGCTTACATTCATATTTTTGAAGTCATCACTTTCCTCCTGTCACTGAATAGCCTGATGAAAGAGATGTTTTTAGCACTAAGCCAGGAAGCACAGAATTTTGAGCGGAGGGCTGTTTCCTCTGTGCCCTGGGTACTGGAAACTCTCCCTAACCAGTGTCCAGCAGCAAGCAGACCCATCCCCACGTGCCTACACTGCTGAAAAGTGAACAGAATAGTTCAAGAACTCACAGGTAAGGAAGAAATACAAGGGTGTAGCACATGCAGACTGCATCCCTCAGTGCGTATTTTTAGGTGTCTACTGATTGACTTGTCTCAGTGTTTAAAATTAAGTTGTCTTTAGGCAGAGAGGTCTCTTTCAAGAGCTACTGATGCTGATGTTATTAAACTTTGATATTAAAGTTCTGTTAGTAGCACCCAATTTATCCTGGTAAACAGCACTGTCGTCTTATTCTTAGTCCTGGCCTAGGAAAATTTACGGCTTTGAGCTTTTCATTTGTTGGGATTTCTCAGAAGGTGCCAATAAAAGGAAACTCTATCAAACTGATGCTGATGCAGACTGTACACGAGGGATGCACTGCAATTTCTATTCTTGTAAAAGTAGATGTGGTTTTAAAGTTGTATTAAGAAAAGCTGTTGTCATTGGCTTGCGATTAAAACAGGATAAAATGTTCAGAAACACAGAATCTCTTCATTTGTAAGAGACCTTTAAGATCATCAAGTTCAACCTTCAAGCTGGCACTGGCAGGTCACAGCTATACCGAGTCACGTCTATATATCTTTTAAATGTCTTCAGGGACGGCGATTCCACCACTGCCCTGGGCAGTCTGTTCCCATGTTTGATAACCCTTGTGGTAAAGACTTTCTTCCTAACATCCAGCCTAAATCTCCCTTGGTGCAGTTTGCAGCCATTTCCTCCGGTCCTATCACTTGCCACCAGAGACAAGAGCCTGTCCCCGTCCTTGCTCCAGCCTCCTTTCAGGAAGTTGTAGGAAGCAATAAGGTCTCCACTCAGTCTCCTTTTCTCTAGGCTAAACAATCCCCACTCCCTCAGCTGCTTGACAAAGGACTTGTGCTCCTGTCTCTTCACAAGCCTCATTGCCTCTCTCTGGACACACTCCAGCACTTCTTTGTCCTTCTTGTAGTGAGGAGCCCAGAGACAAACACAATATGCCGGGTGCAGCCTCATTAATGCTGAGTACGGGGGGACAATCACCTCCCTACTCCTGCTGACCACACTATTTCTAATACAATCAGGATGCCACTGGCCTTGGCCACCCGGGCACACTGCTGGCTCATATTCAGCCACCTGTCAATTAGAATGATCTTTCGAGGTCCCTTCCAGTACCTAATGGGGGGTTGTGGAGTCTCCTTCTCTGGAGATGTTTAAAACCTTCCTGGATGTGTTCCTGTGTGACCTGGTCCAGATGATCCTGCTGTGGCAGGGGGATTGGGCTGGATGATCTTTCGAGGTCCCTTCCGATCCCTGATGCTGTATGATTCTGTGATTTTGCGACTTAACTTCCTCACGTCGAAAACACCCTTTTCCTAACAAACCAGCACTATTTATGTCCAGAAAAAAGCCGGACAATCGGGCGACTTTAAGCCAGACGTCTAGCAACAACAGCAAACCAACCCAGAAGCAAACCTGACATCATCGCCTGCCTGCTGCAGAAGGTTATTTGTGTAAAATATGAACGAACCATCTGTCCTGATCCCGTGGTTCTTGGGCCAAATGCTGGAATGATGGGAATAGTGGCAACTCACAGCACGCACTCTGAACAATTTCATACGCAGAAGGGGCACTTAACACTCTTTTCCCCCTTCTGTTGTGCGAGTGGTGATCCAATTTAAGATGCTCCAGCTGCCCAGCACCAGAGCTTACCGTCTTCACACGGCTGCTGATCCAGCTGCATTTTACTTTGGCTCGTGTTTTTAAAGTGTTCATCCACCCTAAAATTAAAGCGGATGTCACTTTATCACCGCTAGAAAAGTTAAGCAGACTCGATCCGCTTAAGATGTAAATGAATCCTCTTATGCTCAGAGACAAAGGCTTGATGATAGTCACAGAAATTGCAATTTAAGTCGATTTCTCTTAAAGAAAAAAAAAATAAAAATCACTGCAGCAGCATAAACCGAGTCGGAGTCTGTTTGTTTTATTAGTTCTAAGAGTAGACTCAACCTCTCTTCTCCACAGATGGAAACAATACTGATTCCTGTAATTGCTAGTCTCCGTCAGTGCCATTAGTTTTGTATTAAAAGGTGAGGCAGCAAAATGTTTGGTATTATGAGCAATCAAAACAGTGCATCTGTTCTACAGGAGAGGAGAGGTTTTCTCCAAAACAACACCCAGGGAGAGCTAAGCTAAATGGGTCCAAATTATTGTTTTAAGGGAAATCTGGACTGCCTAGGAGGAGCAAAAGTTTTGGTTCACAGAATCATAGAACATCAGGGATTGGAAGGGACCTTGAAAGATCATCCAGTCCAATCCCGTGCCACAGCAGGATCACCTACACCAAGGCGCACAGGAACATGTCCAGGTGGGTTAGATGCATTAATTCTTAGATCAAGGCATGGAAAAGTCCAAGTTCAATAGGACAGAGAGCACCTTGGCAAAAGGTGTCTTCTGTTTTATGCCTGTCAGCAGTATGATGGAAATTGTATCATGAGACAGAGCGACTACTCACATACCCATAATTTTACCAAGCAGTAGCGCCAGTGTTCTCGGTAGACTGGGTAGGTGCCATATTTACATGAACAGTGAGTGTTATCCTGCCTCATCTAAATTAATACTGGACAAGATACCGGAGCTTAACCAGGTAGAGCTTCTTCTGGGGAAATAGATCATTCTTCTGTCACGCATAGACTCACTCCTATCTCATCATGAGCTGGGGGAGCAATGAAGGAAAGTAGGAGATAAATTCTAAAGATAGCACCTTGCTCCCCTGCAAACAGGATCTCCTCACAGAAACGAGAATGTCAGCGCCAGCACTGGGGAAACAGCACTCAGTAACTACCTTGTTAGTCTCTGAAAATTTATATTCTTCTGCTAACTTTTTCAGGAGAATCTAATAAAACATTGATGAAAGTGAATAATAATTTTCCCTGCATGAAGATTAAGTAGGAACACGAGTCTACATGACAGACAGCTCTTGGCATTCACCTCATGTCTGCTCAGCTGCAGAAGTCATTGGGAAATGGCAGGTAGAGTATTTCTAGACTGAAGTATATCTGAAATAGGAGGTGTCAGCTTGAGTTCTACACGAAGGGACAGTCAACACTGGCTTGTTTCCAGCAATTGTTGCAACTGCCCATAAAGTTTGACACCACCAGGCATTCCTGGGTTAAGACTGAGAGCTGCTATTTCAGAAGAAATAGAATGGGAGATGATTATTGTTGATATTTACACAAGAGATACTGGATCTGCAGGGGTAATTATTAGCAAACCTGAACGCTGGTGCCTTCAGAGGAAGGAGCTGCTGACAAAACGCAGGGCTGGAACTAAGAACAGATACACCTTAGGTACCCTGCAAACTAGTGTAACTCACCTCGACGATTCACAGAATCACAGAACATTAGGGATTGCAAGGGACCTCCAAAGATCATCTAGTCCAACCCCCCTGCCACAGCAAGATCACCTAGACCCAGTCGCACAGGAACATGGCCAGGAGGGTTTGAAACGTCTCCAGAGAAGGAGACTCCACAACTCCCCCTGGGAATGATTTCTGCAAAGCATCTCCTCCTTTTGGCAAGGACTCAAGCAAACTAATGATTCTATGATTCTATGAAAATAAAACACAGATGGATCTTAGCCCAAATTTGTGTCTCCATTAATCATCACTCCCTTAATCATCACGCAATCTCAATGTGTTATCTAGAGGTATAAGAAGAGAGGCAAAGCCCGACCACTTATTTTACTAGAAATTGTTGAACACCACAATGTTGCTTTTACAGCGCCTCTGTGAATCAGGCCTTGTGCGACTAGGGGCAGTAACTACTGCTATTAGGGGCAGCAATACTGCTGACTGAGAATAAAGGCTCACATGTTGTGTCTTTCACTGCTCTGGCTTAGCCAACAGTCATTTCTTCCTGTGACAAGGAACTAAACCTTGTGCTCCTGCACAGCAGCCTCACGACATCTTTCTTCACAAAGAAGGGTTTTGTTGTAGAACGAAGAGTAAACTTGTAGTATCTCTGAATTAACAAAGCATCTGATGGCTCAGTGGATAAATACCAATCTTCATTCTTGGACTCTTGAGTAATTCTGGCTTTACAAGGGCATTAGATGTGGCTGCAGCCAAGAGTACAACAGGACACTAAGTAGGTTTCCATAAGCTCTTTAAATGTACAGAGAATTTCAAAAGGCTTCCAAGTTGTGTCCTCCAGGTTTCTTTTAAAGGAAGAGAGAAGAAGATGAGAGTGTTTTCCCTATGGAGAGGCCCTGAAACTTCCATGTCAAAGTGAGAAAAGCAAAAAAATAAAGAGATAAGAAAACACATTGGACGTGGATTTGCAAAGTTTATATAAAGGAGGCTACTAGCACTGCTAAGCCTGTGCCAGCCTCACAGGAGGAGAAGGCTAGCACGAGGATCGGTGTTAGTGTGAATGGTGTTATTTGATTTTTGGTGGATCAGGTTGATAAAGCAACGTACATGGACAGTATGAAGCTTTCTGAGCAAAGCAGAGCTGAGATTCGGTGGAAAGCTAATCCTAGGCTGCTTAAGGCAACTGTTAGCATCCACAGCCCACTAAGATATCCATGTCTGCACAAGAGACATTAACAAATGAAGTAGACATGTTTGGTGTTAGAGAGTACTATACTTTTCATTATGGAATGACTAACTTAAAGCAGAAATATAACCACCTCCCTCATCTCATTAAAAGTCCTCCCACACCTTGCCAAGCACAGGAGTGTCTCTGACTCCCTTTAAAAAAAACAAATTAATTTTTCAGAATGTACAGAATTCCTCTGGGTTTTAGTCCTCCTGTTAATTTAAACACTGAAGTGGTTTCTGTGTTTGAGAACTTGAAACTACTGAATCAACCTCTTGTTTAAACTCTTGTCACTTCTGTTCCTTTATCAAAGGTTTCATAAATTACATAAATTGCATTGGAAGACGAGTGCTGTGAAAACCTCATCAGCGACTAGTTTCATGTGGATGTTAAGGAGGGTAGTTTTATGTCACCAGGAAATGTAAAACCATAAACAGGCTATAAATATTCTCTCCTGAACTGAATAAGGAAATGCAGCTAATGGTTACGAGATGATTCAGAAATAGCGTTTCACTTTTATGCATATTAAAAGCGATAAGTTACAGGCTATTAAAAATAACATCTGGGGGGTTGCAATGAAACGTTCTCGCTGAACCAACACCTTCAAGCAATGGTTCCAGGATGGCTTTTTATTCCATCGTGCTAACAACCTCACCTGCGTCACACAAGCAACCTTCACCCATAAAAGAATTAAGGTGTTTTACAGATCTAAGGATCACAAGGATCTGATCTCCCACTATCCAAGACACAAATCGTGGTTCCTAAACAAAAATCACACAGAATCACAGAACATCAGGGATTGGAAGGGACCTCAAAAGATCATCCAGTCCAATCCCCCTGCCAGAGTAGGATCATCTACATCCAGTCGCACAGGAATGTGTCCAGGTGGGTTTTAAATGTCTCCAGAGAAGGAGACTCCACAGCCTCCCTGGGCAGCCCAATCAACTAAACACAGATGCCTCAGCGTAGGTTTTGAATACATTAAATTCAAAGTGTGGAAGTTAAGTCATATTTTATACACACATATGCAAACCACAAAGCCCTATAAAGTTCAAAATGTAGGTAGAGATGGTCACGTACTCTAGGTAACAGAAAGTGCTTCACAACACTAAATACAGCACAACTCCCACAGAACTATTTCGTCTGTGGTTTCAGCACTACTCTTCTAAAACAAAAGCCCCACGGGCTTGTGAATTAAAAAGTCAGAGGAAAGTTCTTGCATGCATCTCAGACAGGACAGATCAAAGGAAATCCAGAATCACACAGAAAATCTCTGGAAGAGTAGTTTTTAGTACTGGTCAGTAATCCGTGCATGGAATAGTAAGGGGATGAACGCCTACCCTCAGCAGGGGTTGTATATATGGTACTTGTCCATGTTTTCACTGTCATATTCATCATCCATCACTATATATATTATATTTAATTCCAAATTCACACCGGTCAGTGCAATAAACACACATATTTCAAATTTAATGCCAGATCTGAATTGTATAAAAGCTTCGTATGTTGCCCAGTATGTATTTCCAGTGTCATAACGTTACCATTACAGCAGCACATTCGATATGAAGCAGCAGTAGAGCGGCTGCAATTATTCTTTTGGATGCTTACTGGAATACATTTGTCATCAGGGAGGAAAACCAGCACCGTGAAAATGTGTCTAGCCTCTTCCCCAAATTATTGGCTAGTTCTGATACCCTGCTACCATATTTAACAGTCCTCATACGAGTCCTCGGTGCAGTAGTATTATGTAGCCGAGAGCTCACTCGACACTGCAGGACCGACAGCTGCGCCTGGTAACTGCCCCAAGTCTATCCTTTTAGCGTGGCAAGGGACTGCGTTGGCCCAGGGGAAATGAATGGAGACTGAAATGACTTAAACTCTCCTGAGACTAGCCAGAAGTTTATGAAAGCTCCTCACGTCCTAGAGCGGTGTTGGAGCTGCTCCTTGCTGAGCCAACAGTCTACAGAGAGGTCACCAGCTGGGAACTGCTTCGGTCCCCAAGAGCTTTGCCCCACTTATATTCCTGCTAGAGTGGAAGTGGCTGGAAGAAAACCCCCAAGTGCCACTGACAGGCTGCTCCCTGCTTGGCACAGAGGGCCTCCAACGTTAGAGGCAGAGCGGGCGATCTCCCGAAGCGGCAGGCAGGTACCGCGCCGGTCCCGCACCTCTCCCTGCGGTCCCGCACTTCCTTCACCGGCCGGTCCCGCACCTCCCCCTGCCGGTGGCCGCGGCGGAGCCGCTCCGGGAAGCGGCAGCCAGGCAGCGAAACACCTGGGAGAGCCGAGAGGAGCGTTGTGCCAAGCGGCTCGCCACAGAAAGCTGCCCGAATAGCCAGAGCTTCTACAGAAAAGGCCCCTTTGGAAGCTCTTCCCATCCTTAGAGGGGAAGAGCGTGGCGGAGGCAGGGCGGGGAGGATGGAAGTGCTGACACTTGGGAGCAGTGCCGCTTCCCTGCTCTGCTGCTCTGCTCAAGGTCGCCAGGCCTGTGCACGCTGCAACATCAGTATTAGTTGCCGCGTAGATGTCCGTGAGATCGATGAAGCCCCTTCCCGTCCAGCAGCCCTGCGCCGGGTGCCCGTTCACAGCGGAACGAGCCTCAGGAGCATCCCTGCCAAAAGCCGCTCCCCTACCGGCATGAGCGCGATTGCTTTAAAGGACCTTTAAATAATAAACAGCTACCACGAAAGTTTGTGTTTCCCCCTAGTAACTGGAAGACTGCGCTCCTGTCTTTCCCACACCACCTGTCTTCAGCAAATCCTGGAAGGAGAGAGGGCTCCCAGTCCAGGCAGGCGGCACTGGCGCAGTGGTGGGACCCGAGGCGCTGGAAGAGCAGCGATTCTCCAGCGGCTGCTTCCTTACCTTCACGTCAGACAGGCGGGTAGTGCTGCGCTTCCCCTGCCCTTAGGGGATTTACAGCAGTTGCGAGCAAGACGGGATGGGGAGAGAGGTGAATGTGGCTACTGGTGCGTTAAAGACAAGTACCTCAAGTACTTTCAGATCTGCTTTGTCAGAGGAGGGAAGGAAGGAGCCCGCGGCAGCGCGCTGCTGCTGCTCGCCAGAGTTCCCTCCACCCCTGCAGAAAACGCTCTTGTGCCGCGGGGAAGCCGGAGCTCGCAGTGGGTGTCCGAGGATACCCGGGCGGGGGGAGGAAGGTTCTCTTCCTCATCCTCTCCCATCGCTCACTCAGCCGTGCGGCGGTACCCGCAACACCCTCGCGGCGCGAGATGCGTGTCCGCGGCTCCTCCCGACCCACCCTCTTTACCCTCGTATTAATAGACGGAGATTTTCACGTTATTCTTAGTACCCGACTACTAGTAGCTCAGGGCTGGGGGGATCTAACCGCGGCTGCAGGCAGGTTCTCCATCCTCTCCATCCCCGCAAAGGAGCATGCTCGGCGCTCCCAGGCATGCTCGTTCCGCGGGGAGGGAGCCAGAGCTTGGGCCGGGGGGGCGGTAGAGGCGAGGGAAATCCTCACTCTCTCACCGTCCTAATACAAAGTTTTATTGTTCGAGCTGCCCCGGAGCCGGGTGGGCCAGCGAAGCAGCCCTGCCCCGTCGTCCCCAGGACGGTTCCTTAGCTCGGGGAACCGCGCCGGAGGGGAGAGGCGGAGAGGGGTTCCCCCTCGCTCCTGGCAGTGAGGGGAGGAGGAGGAGGAGGAAGAGGAGATGCCCAGGCGAGAAAGGCTTCAGAGCCAACTTCTGCCGGGAAACCCGCAGGTCCGCTGCCGCCTCCTCCCTGGGCGAGCTCAGTACTGCGCCCAGCGCTGATGAAACGCCGAGAACACCCGGGCAAGCACCATCACCATCATCACCACCGTTACGACCATCATCATCGCTATCATCATTATTAACGCAGCTCGCGGCTGCACTCGGCTCTGGCCGCTGCCTTCCAGCGCTTCCCCCCACGACTCTGCGCTCTCCACCCGGCGATGCGGGAGCCCCGCGGCCAGCAGCGAGGTGGGGCAGGACGGGATCCAACCCTTTGCCGTAATGAGGGCACCCGGCGGGTCACCTACCTTGAGCTCCTCCGTATCCAGGTTTGCTGATCTGTCCATAGAGAGAAACTGAGCGGAGCGGAAACCGGGGGAAGTTGTGCCCCCGGATAAATAAATAAAAAATAAAGGGGAAGAGGGGAAAAGAAGAGGGGGGGAGGGAAGGAATTTAGTCTCTCAGTTTCCAGCCTAAACTCAGCGTTGTCCTCCAAACCCTGGCAGCTCCCCTCAGTCTCATTCTCCGCGATCACGCCTCCACCGGTTAAAATAAATAAATAATAAATAAATGCTAAAAAATAATAAATAAACGCGTGTTTCACTTTTTTTTTAAAAAGAAAAAGACTCCCTTAAGAATGAGAGCGACAGGTGATCCTTCCCTGGCGAAAGAGATTCGCAATGAAAGGAGGAGGCAGCAGGGAAAAAGAAAATCCACTCAGTTTAAAGATGATTTTTTTGTTTTTTCCTTCTTCTTCTGCAATAAGGCTCAGAAAGCGGCGAATCGCTGCATCCCGAGAAAAAATCCGGCTTCCCTGGACGGCATCATGCAGCAAATTTGAAGCGAATGTGTTCAAACTGAAGAGCTCGGTCTCTGATAACAGCCTCTCTCCGTCATGCCTACTCTGGCAGCTAATTTAGCACCCTGCGAGCGCAAGATGTTCGCGATGAACAATTCCGCTGGCGAGACAGCAAAAAATCCCCCGAGTCCTGCAGAGACTCACAAAAAACGTGTCGGCTGCTGAAGGCATTCTCTCGATAATAAGAACAAATACAAAAAGAAGGGGGGAAAAAAGATAAGAAAGTCTGTAGGGGATGATCTTCTTTGAAGGTTATGCTGAAGAGTTGGGAGGAAAACAGGAGGTGGATCTCTTGCAGAAGAGAGAAGGGAGAGACCGAGCTTTCCCCCCTCGCTTCTGTTTTTCTGTCCTTCACCACCAGGTGACTGACTTCCCTCCTCCTGCCTCACGGCTCGCAGCTGGGGGTTTTCTCCAGCTCTCGAAAAAGCCACATTTCCCTTCCGAGTAGAGGCAACCCCCAGCTCTCCCCCGCCGCGGCCCGGGGGCGGGCACAGCCCCCTCCCGCATCGCTCCATCCCTCCTCCACCACCCCCGGCCTCGCCAATGGCTCCTCTCGCTAGCCCCACGTGTTCTGAATAATAGCCAGCCTCGCCGATTTAAAAGCCTCTAAGTGACTCCTGTATCGTTCCCGATAAATACCTGGATCGATAATGCATATGCAGGTGTGTCCAAATTAATGGTGAGTGGGTGAGCTCCCCGTTTTCAGGAAGCTACTCAGCTTCATCTGGGGATCCTGCTCTGGCAGGGGGATTGGACTAGATGGTCTTTCCAGGTCCCTTCCAATCCCTGATGTTCTGTGATTCTGTGAAACTTCTCTGTTGAGTCGATCATTAATGCACTGCAGCTTTGGGGGAGCAGCTGTTCTGATGCCACATGGATTAAGTCCTGGTCTCTCGCAGAGTGTTACTTTCCTAATTGCCTTTTCTTGCTGTTCTCAAGGTTTCGCTGTTTTGCAGCACTCACGACACTCTGAAGAGAATCAAAATTAGATTGAAAAGTTCAGATGCTTCCCCACCAGGATCCTAATTTTATCATGGTCCTTTATCATAAAACCATCACTTGCAGATGTTTTTCCCCCTCTACTCAGCCGTGGTGAGACTACATCTGGAATATTGTGTCCAGTTCTGGGCCCCTCAGTTCAAGAAGGTCATGAAACTGCTGGAGAGAGTCCAGCGCAGAGCCACAAAGATGATGAAGGGAGTGGAGCATCTTGGTCTAGGTGATCCTGCTGTGCCAGGAGGATTGGACTAGATGACCTTTCGAGGTCCCTTCCAATCCCTAATGATTCTATAATTCTATTTCCCTGATGAGGAAAGGCTGAGGGAGCTCGGTCTCTTGAGCTTGGAGAAGAGGAGACTGAGAGGTGACCTCATTAATCTTTCATTATTTGGATTTCAATTGATGAAGGCAGTCTTAAGTTCAATGCTTGTAGTGGTGAAAATAGTGTGGGAGCTCCAAATGCTTGAGTTTAGTTCAACATAGCACTTGGGGTGACCTCATTAATGTTGATCAATATGTGAAGGGTGGGTGTCAGGAGGATGGAGCCAGGCTCTGCTCAGGGGCACCCAATGATAGGACAAGGGGCAGCGGGTGTGACCTGGAACAGAGGAGGTTCCATATCAGTCTGAGAAGGACCTTCTTCCCGGTGAGGGTGACAGAGCACTGGAAGGGGCTGCCCAGGGGGGTTGTGGAGTCTCCTTCTATGGAGATGTTTAAAACCCACCTGGACATGTTCCTGTGAGACTTGATGTAGGTGATCCTGCTGTGGCGGGGGGATTGGACTAGATGATCGTTCGAGGTCCCTTCCAATCCCTAATGTTCTGTAATCTCCAGATTATTATTAATACAGGGTAAAACTGAAATCAAGCCCAAGAGGTGAGATCCAAAGAAGAAGCAGCAAATCTTGAGACAAATGAGGACTGAGCTCTGAAAATGAGCCCTGAGCCTGCTGCTTGCAAATGAGCACCTAGAAGTGAAAAGTGCAAGGCGAGATCCTTGTGAAGAGTGTCTAGAAGTGAAGCCAAGAGGCAAGATCCAAAGAGGAACCATCAAATCTTGAGACAAATGAGAACTGAGCTCTGAAAATGAGCCCTGAGCCTGCTGCTTGCAAATGAGTGTCTAGAAGTGAAGAACATGTAGCAAGCATCAGTCTGCAGCCACCAAAGACTTTGACCTTAGGCCTTTTATTCAGCAGGTCAACATGAGGCACACCAGTGATAAGAGTTCTGACATCTTGTATAAATCCAACTGCCTTAGCTACTATATCACCTTTATTCATGTTTTCCTCTGCTTCATTCATCCGCAAAGTCTTCGAGCTTTTTGTTCTCTTCGCTAACAAACCGCTATTCATAGTGCTGAATGAAAGGTCATTCACTGCCGAGCCCTATGTCCCAGTCTTCAAACATCAGATGTTCCTGGTAAGCATAATTAAGCATTATATATAGGATATAATTAAAGATCGTAGTGGCAAGATGTAATTAAAGGCTGCGTGAGAAGAGAACCCTGGAAGAACGAGCATCCTTAAAAAGCAGAGTGTTTGTCTTGGAAGAACTTGACTTAGGTTAAGGTCAGATTGAGGTTATTTTTTGAAACGTAGTCGTCTAGCTTGTTTGTGGGTTTTCTTCCCTTTATTTAAGCTAAAAACACTTGCTTTCTGTAGATCCTTGTGTGTTTTCACAATGGAGCTGACTCTGAAGTACAAGAGCAGGGTAGAGAACATATTTATGACTTTGCAACCATTGCCCAGGTCAGAGCAGAATTTCATCCGCTGTTTGGTTTTCAAGGTTGGAAGGGACCTTGAAAGATCATCTAGCCCAATCCCCTCCACCACAGCAGGATCCCCTAGAACAAATCAGCTCCTGGACTTCAAAACATTAAATCCTGCAGTTTGCATTGAAAGACTGGACAGAAAAAACAGAGGAACATGTTTTCCTAAGTATAGTCTGCAAAATCATCTTCCTAATCATAAGGGAATAGCAAGCTAACGTTAGGGATGGCAGTAAAGTCCCCCTGTGATCCATCCAAACGGTGAGAAAGCAGAGTTGAAACCTATGCAGCCTTTCAGCAGCAAGCTATGCTTTTGAAACATGCACAGCAGTTTCAGTGCTGGCTAGCTATCAGGATTTCTATATCTTTCCAGGGGTACACAGATGGGTGGAAGCCCCAAACAAGGTGGCACAGCGTGCTTCCTCCTCTTGTCAGCACACCGATCTTTGAAAGAGACTTTTTCTCACAGAATCACAGAACATTAGGGATTGGAAGGGACCTCGAAAGATCATCCGGTCCGATCCGCCCAACACAGCAGGATCACCTAGATCAAGTCTCACAGGAACATGTCCAGGCAGGTTTGAAACATCTCCAGAGAAGGAGACTCCACAACCCCCCTGGGCAGCCCCTGCCAGTGCTCTGTCACCCTCACTGGGAAGA
>JAOXOE010027743.1:0-17633 GCA_028565055.1 Phoeniculus purpureus | reverse complement strand
GTGGGGTGGTTGAGGCCCTTTGGTGGTGTCGTTGAGGCCCTTGGGTGGTGTCGTTGAGGCCCTTTGGTGGTGTCGTTGAGGCCCTTTGGTGGTGTCGTTGAGGCCCTTTGGTGGTGTAAACAGTGTGAGGCCTGTGCTGAGTCCCCTCCTGTCTTCACAGGGGGCCTAAAAGCCCAGAACGTTGGCCCAGGCTGCCCTGAGAAGCTGTGGAGTCTCCTGCTCTGGAGACATCCCAAATCACTCTGGCCTTTTCCTATGGGATCTGCTTTGGCAGGGGGGATGGACTGGATGATCTCCAGAGGTTCCTTCCAATTCCTCCAGTCTGGGATTCAGTGTGAGTTTGTGCAGGTGGCCCTGATCCTCCAGGTCTATTGGATACAGACTTGCACCTGATGAGGTTCCACTTGCTATAGGGATTTGAAGCTGTAAGTACTCACTGAGAATTCTGTGGAGTTTTGTGTGTTAAAGGTTCAAAGCTCAGTGTGAGAAGCTATGAGTCCTTTAAAGGAAACACTTTTGTTTACATGAGGAGCAGTGGAGAAGAGGCTGTAGTGCTGTCTGGTTGTCTTCCTCAACTGCAAACCCCACTTGGAGCTTTTCCTGTGTCCCTGGTGTTTCAGAGAGCACCATTTTCAGAAGGCACCCTGAAATGTACTTTTATTTAAGAAAAATTTATTTAAGAAAAACCTGTATTTACATTTGTTGAACAGCTACCCTGAGGGACCTAGATAGAAAAAGTTCGGTGCCATGTGCACCACACATAATTTCCAGGCAAAGTTGCAGCAGAATGAGAAGATAAACTGGTGGCATCTGAGACTGGATCCTGAGTTTTGTTCTCGCAGCCTCAGAAGCTTTGGTTTTGGTGTGAAGGTGGGGCTCCACAGCATGTGCTTCACCCAGAAAAGCCCCAAACTGTGCAGATGGCTGTGTAACAGCCTGCAGCTTCACCTCGGGATTGTTGTGAAGAAGCAATGAGCTCTGAAGGAATCAAACACCCTCCTTGTTGATCAAAGGGTTGAGAGGTGTCATAGAAACTCTTCTCGTTTAGAGGTCTTGCCAGATAATCCTACCAAACAGCATTTAGCAGCCAGAGGGAGAGAACACAGTGAAAAAACCTAAAGGTGGTTTTTCTCATGTCTGTTGTTGCCCTTCCAGTTACAGGAGGTGCTGAAATAAAAAGATGAAGGTACCAAATCAGTTCAGAAACCACAGGAATTGTTCACAGACACTGTGAGTCTGCTTAAGGTCTGGAATAACCATTCTACCTCCTATAACTTTCATGGAAACCCCTGTGGAAGTGCTTTCACTAGTGGAGTGTCCTTCACAGAATCATCCTGGCTGGAAAAGACCTCCAGGATCCAGTCCAGCCCTCAGCCCTACAGCTCCCTAACCCCCAGACCATGGCCTCAAGTGCTCTAGCTACTTGGTTTCTAAACTCCTCAAGGGATGGGGACTCCAGCACCTCCCTGGGCAGCCTGTTCCAGTGCCCAGTCATTCTCTTAGCAAAGAACATTTTCCTAAGAGTCAATCTAAACCTCTCCTCTTATGCAACTGGGGGCCATTTCCCCTCGTCCTATCATGAGTCATTTGGGAGAAGAGAGAAGCACCAGCCTCGCCACCTTTGAGGTAGCTGTAGAGAGCAAGAGGAAGATTTTTATCTTGGCCCCCTCTTCTCTAGACTCCATAACCCCAGTTCCCTCAGCTGCCTTCCACAGGCCCTGTTCTCCAGCTCTCTCCCCAGCCTTGTTGCTCTTCTCTGTCCCACTCCAACCCCTCAATGTCCTTCAGATCCTGTGGTGCCCAAAACTGGACCCAGTACTCAAGGTGCAGTCTCATGAGTGCAGGGCACAGGGGCACCATCACCTGTCTCCTGCTGCTGGTTACCCTGTTCCTGATCCAGACCAGGATGCCGTTGGCCTTGGCCACCTGGGCACCCTGCTGGCTCCTGTTTAGCCAGCTGTCAAACAACACTCCCAAATCCTTTTCCACCGGGCAGCTCTCCAGCCCCTCTTCCCCCAGCCTGGAGCTGCTGTGGGTTGTTGTGAGCAAGTGTAAGGCTGTGAGTCCTAGGGAAAGCTTGATAATCTCTCCTAACTCCTCTGTCCACTCACCTGCTGATGGCTGTTTTGAATATCCTGCTTCAGGCTCAGTCCATGAAGTAGTTTCCGGCAAGTCTGGCAGGCTCTGAGTACTCAGTTGCTACACAGGATGAATGATAACACAAGAGTTAGGGGTTTCCATACAGAATGTGGTGGAGTTGCTTGTCTGGTTGGTGAGTAACAGCAGCTTGAAGAACAAGCACATGAAAAAGAGTTCTCTAAGCACCAGGTTGGTTGTGAGATCAAGGCTGTGGCTGCCGGATGGCTCTAACCCAAAGTCCTCCAGCAGGCAGAGAGAATATTCTCGTGGTGCTGCAGATGTTTGAGATGAAAAGGAGGCTGTGCCAGGGCAGATCCACGTTTCCTTATGGAACAGTGGGTGGGCATAGACTTGTGTCACATCTGTTAGCAGGGTGAGGGTGGAAAAACCTGGTTTTGTGTGAAGGGAATGGCAAGTGTCCCCTGTGATGTGGACTGTGTTGTATTAGCAGTAGCTCTTTGCCTCTACACTTTGGCCGCAATAACTCCCTGCGGCTACAGACTGGGTGGATGAAGGGCTGGAGAGTAGCCTGGCAGAGAGGGACCTGGCAGTACTGGGTGACAACTAGCTGAACAGGAGCCAGCTGGGTGCCCAGGTGGTCTGGATGGCCAATTGCAACCTGGCTTGGATCAGCAATAGTGTGGCCAGCAGGGCTAGGGACATCATTCTCCCCCTAGACTGCGTACTGGGGAGTCCTCTCCTTGAGTCCTGGAGGCAGTGCTGGGCCCCTCACTCCAAGAAAGAGATTGAGGGGCTGGAGCAAGAGGCTGGGGAAGAGACTGGAGAGAAAGGCTGATAGGGAGGGCTGGAGGTATTTAGCCTGGAGAAGAGGAGACTCGGGGGGGACCTTCTCCCTCTCTTCAACTCCCTGAAGGGAGGTTGCAGTCAGCTGGGGGTTGGGCTCTTTTCCCAGGCAACCAACACCAAGCTGAGAGGACAGGGCCTGAAGCTGCTGCCATTAGGAAGTGCTTCCTCATGGAAAAGGTGATCAGAGCCCGGACTGGACTGCCCAGGACAGTGGTGGAGTCCCCATCCCTGGAGGTGTTACAGAACAGCTTGGCTGTGGCCCTTAGTGCCCTGGTGTGGCCGCTGGGGTGATGTTAGGTCCTGGTCTGGGCTGGATGAGCTCAGATGGCTTTTCCAGCTGTGACTCACTTAGAGGAGCTCAGTTTGTCAGCATCACCACAGGCTGTGCATTAAATACCTCCTTGAGGAGTTAAACTGGTTCATGTTGGGGGATTCCCGCTTTTTCAAGTTTAGTTCAACCAGTAGCAACTGGTACCAGCCCCCTATTTGGGGCAAGTCCCATGCATGAGGCTTCTCTGAAACAACAAGACGAACCAAGTGGGTTGGTGATCGTTAACTTTTATTGATGATTGGGTAGGTTATATCACAAATTCATTGAAGACAATCAGCAATTCAATGAACACTGAGCACTGGCTGACAGAGCGGGAGAAGTTAAATCATTCTGAGGCATCTGCAGGGGCTGGAGTTTTTGTTTAATCTCCTACAAAGACAAAATCTTTGAGGTTTTTGATTTTTGGCTGGAGTTGCAGCTTGGTCCCATCACTCAGGCAGATGAACTCGCTGTGTCCTCAGGGGGTGCCACCCATTGCTACTGATTAGACTAAACTTAGGATGTCTAGAGTGGATCGGATGTTGGAGCTGAGCAAAGAGTTTCAAGTGTTTTTGAAGGCCAAGTGAGTTTTAAGTGCTGCTGCCCGGAGAAATTAGGGAGGGCAGTAGCCACAAGAGCAGGTTGGCTGTGATCTTTAAGGCAGTTTGATTCTTTTAAAGGTGATTTCGAAGAAGGTCCCCTTAGCCCTTAGAGCAGAAGATGCCTCTGTATTCCAGACACAGTCATGCTCTTGCTTCTGGTAACCACTGATAGCAGTTAATGTCTCTGATCAGAGACTCCTGTTGCTCTAATCTCTCCCCTATAAACCCAAACTGACCAGTTTTAAGAGATGCAGCTGCTGTATGAGCAGTCCCCTGCACCTTGCCCTTCCTGGTGACTGGAAAAGCAAAGCCCACAAAGCTGCTCTGCTTGGAAGTTGCAGCTAATGTTGCTGTTGTTCAGTGCAAAGCCCAGAGAAACTTACTCCAGCGATGTCTGGGTAAAAGCTTTGGAGCTCACTGAGTTTAGCTACTGAACAGATCTCTCCCAGGTTCTTCTGCAACCAGTCTCTGGTCCCAGTTGTTCCATCCTGGCAGGCGGATCCTGGAACCAGAACAGATCCAAATTGTTAATCGTAGAATCATCGTGGCTGGAAAGGACCTCCGGGATTATCAGGCCCAGCCCTCAGACCAACAACTCCCTAACCCCTAGACCATGGCCTCAAGTGCTTGAGCTACTTGGTTTTTAAACTCTCCAGGGCTGGGGACTCCACCACCAGCCTGTTCCAGTGCCCAACCACTCTCTCAGCAAAGAACTTCTTCCTAAGAGTCAATCTAAACCTCCCCTTATGCAACTGGAGGCTGTTTCCCCTCATCCTATCATTAGTGATTTGGGAGAAGGGAGCAGCACCAGCCTCACCACAACCTCCTTGTAGGTAGCTGTAGAGGGCAAGAAGGTCTCCTCTCAGCCTCCTCTTCTCTAGACTCCATAATCCCAGTTCCCCCAGCCAGTCTCCACAGGCCCTGTTCTCCAGCCCTCTCCCCAGCCTCGTTGCTCTTCTCTGTCCCCACTCCAGCCCCTCTGATCATGTGGTGCCCAAAACTAGACCCAGTCCTCAAGGTGCAGTCTCACAAGTGCAGTGCACCATCACCTCCCTGCTCCCGCTGGTTACCCCATTTCTGATCCAGACCAGGATGCCATTGGCCACCTGGGCACCCTGCTGGCTCCTGTTTAGCCAGCTGTCAACCAACACCTGCAGATGAGGCACAGCCTGTGCTGAAGGAGCCATCTCTCTGCCTGTGTGGGCAGTTAAATAGCAGCTGACAGAAGGATGACTGAGTTTTCTTCCTGTGTGGGCACCTTACCTGAGTCTCTGAACTGGGCTGTCAGATAGGCCTTCTGGAACTCGTACACCTCGTGTTTCTTCCGTGCTGACAGCTCTGGGTATACTCCATTGATGGCTGCGATGCTGGGGAGCAGAGGATGTGTTAGATGATTTCCATGGAGAAGGGAGTGTAGTGAGGTGAGAACTTCTTACTGAATCACAGAATTGTTTAGGTTGGACAAGACCTTCAAGATGAAATCCAACCATCACTCCAGCCCTGCCAGGGCCCCACTGACCCCTGTCCCTCACCCCATAGCTCCAGATCTCTGCAACCCTTCCAGATATGGGGACTCCACTCCTGCCCTGGACAGCCTGGGCCAGGCCTGAGGAACCCTTGTGGGGCAGGAATTGCTCCTCAGGGCCAACCTCGACCTCCCCTGGGGTAACTTGAGGCTGTTTGCTCTTCTCTTGGGGAGAAGAGATCAACCCCCACCTGGCTCCAACCTCCTGAATTTCAGGGAATTGTGGAGAGTGAGACTGTTTCCCCTGAGCTTCCTTCTCTCCAATTAAACCTCTCCAGTTGCTCCACAGACCTTTCTCCTTGTTCTCTAGCCCCCTCTCTGGATCCACTGCAGCCCCTCAATGTCGTCCTGGCAGTGAGTGAGGGGCCCAGACCTGATCCCGGGATTTGCAATGGGACGTCCCCAGTGCCCAGCACAGGAGGATGATCCCTGCTCTGGTCCTGCTGGCCGCCACAGCGCTGACACCAGCCAGGATGCTGTTAATGCTCCAGATTTCCCTGTTAAAGCAGAGCTGGCTGACATTGGTAATGCCCAGTGCTAAACACAAAAGTGAAGAGCAGCTCTTTCCCACTTGATGAGCAGCCCCATGGGGCTGCAGGAGCTGCAGGTGGGCACTTACAGAGCCTGATAGTAGGGACAGGGCGTGCTGAGGGGCAGCAGCTCCAGCATCGTCGTGTTCACGTTGGGGAGCAGAACACGCAGCTTGTGCAGCCACATCTCCACATCTTCCAAGGCCATATCAGGGATGTGGGGGAAGATGGTCTGGGCTGATGACATTAACATGGTTTCCCGAACTCTAGCGCTTCCCAGGAAATCAGAGCTCTGAGGGAGGAGGGAGAGGTTGAAGCATGTGGTGAGCAGAGCTGTTAGAAAACCTCGAGTGTTGAAGCTAAGCAGAAAACTTGGCACAATAACCACAGTTTCACTTCTTTGCTGCTCTCCTCCCCTTCCTTCCTCTCCTGTTTAACAATACAAGTTGGAAATACAACCTGACCGTGGCCTTGCTGGGGAGGTGACCTTGGCACTTGAGCTTCTCTTTGTCAGCGGAGTTGGACAGCAGAGCAACGCAGGTGCTTGGGTTTCCTCTCCCTTACAGCTCCCCAGCTGCTGCTTGTATCAAAGGGGTCAACCTTTGCTTGTGGGATTGTAGTGGAGGAGGAGAAGCTCCTTTGTGGTTCATCTTCCATATCTACATATCTGGCCATGAGAGCCCCACAGCTGAAGGTTCTCTGTGACCTGTTCTACTCCCCAGGGCTCAGTTATTGCAGAAGCTCCTGACCTGCTCCGCTCCCCAGGGCCCAGTTATCACAGAAGCTCCTCACCTTCAGGGCAGAAGCACTGAAATCCTCTAGGAAGGTGCTGAGGTACCGGAGAGGCTCCTTCTTTTTCCCAATTACCCCCAGGACTGTCTGGATGGCTGAGGGGCTGTAGATGGTTTTGCTCTGAACGGTGAGCTGGGCCAGTGCCTCAGCTGAGAAGAGGTCAAGGGAGTCACGCTGAGGGAAACAGAGTAGAGTGAGGCCTGGAGACCAAGCCACAGTGTTCTCCCCCCGGCTCATCTCTCAGCCCACCCAAGCGTTGATGTGGAAGAAGCACAGACTTCTCTTTGGAAGGGGTTTCCAGACAACCACCAGTGCCCAGTGTTAACTGGGATTATCTAGGTGAGATTTAATAACAGCTGGTCTCTGCTGTCAGACAGGAGATGTGTGAGAAGGTTCTCAGCAGCCCATGTGTGGTTGATAGCTGCTCTTCCTGTGCCTTCTCAGCCACCTCTGTCTGGAGCTTGGCCTCAAACCCCTGGTCTTCCTATGGGATGGATAATCTCCTGATGTGATCGTTCTCTCCTTGCGCTTTGGACACTGCTTTAGCATGAAAACTCAACCAGGAGGAACTTACTGAGAGGAGAAAATAGATCTGGAAGCCCATAGGAGCAAAGGAACAACATGACTAGGGAGTTGATCTAGCTCAGTTCTGCTCCTGTTCAGGGTAAGGCTGAAATACCGGTGTTTTCATCTCTTACCCCGTAGAAGTTGCCCTTCAGTGCTGCAAAGTCTGAGTACGATCCGAAAGCAGCGAAAGAACCAAAATAGCGCAGCAGCCATTCCCTGTCTGCTGCAGCACCCTGGGTGCAGGCAGAGCCTATGAGAGGAAGAGCAAAGCTCAGGATTTCATTGTTTTGGCATCTCTTTCACCGGCGAGTCCCCGTTGGCACCTTTACCCTCCAAGGAAGCAGCTTATTGAAAGGCAGACAGTGAGTTCTCTGCCTCTTGACTTCAGGAGACCCAAAGGATCTTGAATTGGATAAGGCCTGGGTTACCTGAGTTCTGTAGCTGGAAGTGAAGGACTCTCTTTATGAAGGAGTAGATGTCTTCTGGGTTCTCATAGGGCTCCTGGGCTTCATGTTGGTTCAAGATCTTCACTCTGCAGGACATGGATAGTCAGGGTGAGGTAGTGACCAGTAATGCTCAGAACACACACAGCTCTCGGCTGCTGCCTGGAGAAGAGGTAAGGCTGTGCTTTGGGGGTGTTTCCACTCCCTTGATGTCAAGGTGTGTGACTGAAACTGCTGCTTCAGGAGATTAAGCTCTTGGTTGCTTTTGTGTGGATTTGCAGGTGCAGAGGAGTGAAGCAAAGCCTCTGCTGAGCATCCTGTGGTTGTGGCCTGAGGTGTGGTGCTGCAGTGGCAGCCAAGTAAGATCATACTGGTGTCTACCAATGGAGAAGCAGGTTTTGCACTGGTCAGTTGGGGCAGTGGGAGTTGCTCTCCTAGTCCAGTGGTGAGGAGCAAAGAGCAGCATCACCTGAATCCTAAGAGCCTCGATACCTACATGGCTGCGAGGGAGTCGCACGTCATGTCGCTGGGCAAGAAGCCAAGGTTGTGAGCGTTGAGGGTCCTGAGAAAGAGGCCAAGCCTTCCTCCAAACCAGGCGACGTAGTCCTTGGCAGAGAATTGCTCAAAGGCTGTGCTCAAGTGGCAGAAGATCTGCCCCAGGATGAATCTTCTGACGTCAGCGTGAGGAAGCTGCGAGAGGTTGTGCTTCAACCAAGAGAAAAGAGACGCTGTTAGAAGTGAGTGGAGCTGTTAAGGGTTGAGGTGGGACTGGTATAAAGGAGTCAAGCTGAGGGGCTGTGAAGTAAACCCCAGTTCTGTGATAGTCCTGCTGGAGACTCAGCTTAAGGCAGGGTGATGGAGTAATTCAGTTTACAGAATGAAGTTAATTTTAAAATGAATTTAAAAATCAGATGAACAGAGATTGCTGCTGTGTGGGTGGGTTTGATCCAGGGATCACAGAATCTCAGCCCATTAGGGATTGGAAGGGACCTCAAAAGATCATCCAGTCCCATCCCCCTGTCAGTTCAGGATCACCTAGACAGAGTCACACAGGAACATATCCAGGTGGGTTTGAAATGTCTCCAGAATGTTTGATTGGGAAGATGGTGATATAATTCCTGCACATCTCCTTCATTCCTTCCCTGAGACTTGGTAGACACTGAAATCCATCCTGGGTTAAAAAGTGACGGTATCACAGAGAACCTCTGACAGTATAACAAGGGAACCTTCAACCCGGTTGGGACTAGGACTAAGAGCTGTGGCCTCATCCTACACTTAGAACCTCATCTCCCACTCAACTCCATGTGTAAACTGTTTTATTCCATCTCTTGAGCAGAAGCAGGAGTCACTACCTGCTTTGCAGCCGCGTTGAATGCGTCCATGAAACCCCCGATGGTGTGAGAGCTCAGGGAGCTGAAGACTTTGCCTGCTTTGTCCACGTCCCGCAGGACATCGCTAGCCAACGTGTAAGCTGCCAGCTGTCCTGGGCTGAGCACTGCCACAGCATCGACCTACGAAATTGAGGGCTGAAATGAGTGGCCTTGCTTACAGCAGTGAGTGTTTGCTGGCAGCAAAAGGCTGATGTGCAAGGTCCAGACTCTGTCTTGCAGAGATACTCACTGCGCTGAAGTCTGCGTTCAGGTCTATCAGGTCTCTGTATGTAGCCAAGGAGCTGAAGGAGCCCAGGTTTGTCTGTAGCCAGCCCAAGCTCCCCTGGGTGTTCTCCATGCACGGCCCACCTTGTCAACAAAGAATAATTCAGTGGTGGTAGAACCAGCAGTCAGTCCCCCCGGCTGTCATGTAGGAATTGCCCACAGTGTTGAGGTACCCAAATCCCTCTAATAATCACGGCTTGTACCCAGTTTCCTCTAACACCACAGCTTGTGCCCAACAGGCACCGTTAGACCTGTAAGAAACTGGTGAGGAAATGACACTCCCATCCCTCTTTCCTGGGTAAATGCTGAGCATCCTGTAATTCTGTGAATATTTTGCTGTTTCTGATGGATGCAGGGAAGTCAGTGGAGGGACAGAGTGCAGGATGCCTTCATTGTACCTCCGTGAGAGACCTGAGCTGACAGGTAGCTCTTGGCGAAGTTGTAAACGTCCTGGTGGCTGGCAGGGGACATCTGCTCAAAGCTGCCTTCTAAGCCGCTCATTCTGTGAGAGAAGAGAGAGCAGGAGGGTCAGGAAAGCAGCAAAGCCTTGGGTTTGGTGACCAAAGACAGCAGTAACGTGGCTGCACGTGAGAGCTCTGCAGCCCGTGTCCTGTTTTCTCAGGGATAACCAGATCCTTTCCATGGATGGATGTGCATTGTTCAACAAACATCATCGTGGGAAAACTCAGAGTTGGACAGAGAAGTGAACAGAGGAGGTTCCAATCTGAGAAGGACCTTCTTCATGGTGAGGGTGACAGAGCACTGGAAGGGACTGCCCAGGGTGGCTGTGGAGTCGCCTTCTCTGGAGATGTTTAGAACCTGCCTGGATGTGTTTCTGTGTGACTGGATCTAGGGGATCCTGCTGTGGTGGGAGGATTGGATTGGATGATCTTTGGAGGTCCCTTCCAATCCCTAATGTTCTGTGAGATGAGAGAGCACTGGTCAGGAACTGGGGGAGAGTAGAGCTGTTGGGGGTGAAAACAGGGAAGAAGGGTGGGACTGGGGTTTTAAGAGCTACGGTATCATTTGGTTTCTGTATTCAGACAGGGTCTAGCAGAGCAGTGGAGCACTCACATAGTCTGGTATATGCTGCAAGGGATGTTCCTAGGGATAGCTGCTAGGGCAGAGGCATTTATGCTGCCCAGCCACAAGGTCAGCTTGTTCTGGAACCAGTCCTTGTACTGGGAGACACTGAAAGCAGGCAGGTGGCCTTGGAGCCTGCGGAAGATTGCACCGAACATGGCATCTCGGACTTGCAGGTTTCCCAGGGATGCTAAGCCTTGCTGCAAGACAGAACCAGTAAGAACACCAGTTGGCTGAGAGCAGAGGCTGTTTGTCAGCTCCTGCTGTAGCAGCAGTTTCTGTGAGAGACTTCTCTCAGTTCACTGAGTCCCATCATCCCCATGAGCAGGTTTCCCTGCAGATCCAGAGCAGGGGTCAGTATCTCACCTGAGCAGCAGTGGCCATGAACTCTGCAACAAAGGCAGAGATGTCCAGAGCTGGCCTGCTCTCCAGAGACCCCAGGAGGGTTCCAACCATGCTGGCATCATCCAGGACTCCAGGGTCAAAGAATACGTGGGCTAACTGGGTTTCTGTGAGGTTGTCCCTTACACTGAGCTGCAAAACCAATGGGACATGAGCTGAGAGAAGTCTAATACTGCTAAACTGTAGAGCTGGCGGGATTCCCTGCGTTGGAAAGAGCAGCTCTGCTGCGTCTACTTCACCAGCAGATCAGCTAGGGGTGTTCTTAGCCTCCTGCACATGAGGAGCTGCAGCGGAGCAGGAGGCTAAACCCAAGCGAAGGTGAAGCTCCTGGATCTGAGGCAGAAACCAAACTCACCCCTCTGAAATCTGCCATCAGCCTGGTGAAATCCTCATAGTGAGCGTTGGCTGCGAATGCCCCCAGGTTCTTCTGCAGCCACTCCAGGCTTGTCTCGTGTCCTGAAGCACACGCAGAGCCTGCGGTGCAGGGGAACAGGAGAGCAGTCATTCGAGGTTTGCTGGAACATACAGGGAATCTAAAAGCTGCCTTTGACTTTGGCTGCTGTTACCTGTCAGGGTGTGTTGACTCTCAAGGAAGGTCAGCAGAGCGTTGCAGATGCCTTGCTGACTTGTGGGCAGCAGGGCAGGGTATGCCTGGCTCAAGGAGGACACTCTGGAGGCAAAACACATGGGAAAGATCAAATTCCTGCTCTCCCAGGGGGTTGTGGACTCTCCTTCTCTGGAGATGTTTCAAACCCGCCTGGCTGTGTTCCTGTGTGACTAGATCTAGGGGATCCTGCTGTGGCAGGGGGATGGGACTAGATGATCTTCCAAGGTCCCTTCTAATCCCTGATGTTCTGTGATGCTGTGAAAACAGATGACTTTGCTCTCTACTAGCAGATGGTTTGATTTGTTTTTGCACAGGTTTTCTCAACACAGACTGGTTTAGCTGATGAAGCACCCCTGTAAGTGATGATCTCTGACACAGATGTTCTTCAGCACTGCCCTGACAATCCCTTCATCTTCCCTCACCAACCCCTTTTTAAATCGATTTTGTTTTGTACTTACAGAGCTCTGAAACTGTCGCAGCCAGAAATGTGAGACAGGAAGAGTTTGGTCTCTTCTTCACCAGCGCTTGGCAGCAGCGGAGTGAATCGTGCGAGCAAATGAGTCCATTCTGTGGGGCTGAGAGCTCCCAGTTCTGCTTTGATGTCTCCTATGAACTGGGTGAGCATCTTTTTCCTCACGTTGTTATTGTTAATGGTGGTCAGGGCCAGCTGAAAGGCAGAGGTGACAGCACTGGTGAAGGAAGGGTTACAGAGGGACCCCAGTGCAGACCCACATGGAGTAGTGTTGCAGGAAACAACTAGGAGTGAGAAAGAAAGGAAGGTGCATCTAAGGGCTGTGCTATGAACCTGCTGTAGAGGCAGCCAACACTGAGGGATGACTGTCAGGGTCTCAGCAGTCTCTGAGACATGTGGGGACACTGTCACTGCAGGGTCGCCCAGGGCACTGTCTTCATGCTGCCTCTTGGGACCACTCAAGTACAGGTGGGAAGGTGTCTCAGGTGAGAAGGGGTTGTGAGGATCAGCTTCTTCCACAGGGAGACAAATAATGAGGTGCAGTGGTTCTGTTTGGTGTAACCTTGGTGCTGCCATGACCAAGCACTTGAGCCTCAGCCAGCCCTAAAGGCCTGGGCACTGGAGTTTGAATGCTGGGGGCCAAACATCTGTGATGAGAGGTTCTAACCGAGTGTAGCAGAACCCATGACCCAGGCTGCCGAGAGAGGTGGAGGAGTCTCCTGCTCTGGAGACATCCCAGACCCACCTGGACTGTTCTATGGGGTCCTCTGTAGGTGGTCCTGCTCTAGCAGGCAGGTTGGACTGGATAATCTCCAGAGGTGTCTTCCAACCCCACCAGTGTTTGGTTCTGTAATTCTATGGGCTGTTGCAGTTGTTCATATTTGGAGATTGTTTCTGAGCTTCTATCTCAGAGAGTATCTTTAAGGTTCTGGGTAGCTGGAGTCCACACCAACATGGGTTCCCTCTGGAATTGCAATGCTCACTCCCTACCTGTGCTTCCTCTCTCTTGAACTGGTCTAAGTACTGATAGATGTCCTCTGAAGGTCTGTGGTGGAGTTTGGCCAGGATCTGACACATCTCCTCTTCCTTGTTGATGGCATCGGATAAAAGTGTCAGGGATGCGAGCTGTGCTGGGGATAACTTGTCCAGGACATCCATCTGTGCAAGGGGACAGAAAGCACCGAAAGGGCCATCAGGCCGTGGAACAGGCTGCCCAGGAAGGGGTTGAATGGCCATCCCTGGATGGATTTCGCAGTCATGGAGGGACTAAACCAGGGACAGGGTTTAGCGGTGGGTTAGAATCCTAGAGTCATCGTGGCTGGAAAGGACCTTCAGGATCATCAAGCCCAGCCCTCAGACCAACAGCTCCCTAACCCCCAGACCATGGCCTCAAGGGCTCCAGCTACTTGGTTTTTAAACCCCTCCAGGGATGGGAACTCCACCACCTTGCTGGGCAGCCTGTTCCAGTGCCCAACCACTCTCTCAGCAAAGAACTTCTTCCTCAGATCCAGTCAAAACCTCCCCTGATGCAACTTGAGGCCATTTCCCCTTGTCCTATTATTAGTGATTTCGGAGAACAGACCAGCAGCAGCCTCACTACAACCTCCTTTGAGGTAGCTGTAGAGGTCTCCTGTCAGCCTCCTCTTCCCTCAGCTGCTCTCCACAGGTGCTGTTCTCCAGCCATCTCCCTGGCCTCGTTGTGCTTCTCTGGCCCCGCTCCAGCCCCTCAATGTCCTTCTGATCCTGTGGCACCAAAAACTGGACCCAGTTGGGTTAGTGGTTGGACTTTACGAGCTTAAAGGTCCTTCCCAGCCAAAATGATTCTAGTCTTAATCCCAGAGTATCTTGTAAGGAAAACGAGCCACCACTTCCCGTGCCCCATGGAACATCTGCCCCGTGCAGGTGCTGTAGTGGAGTGTGTTGCCTGGTGGAGCAGCTCCATGGGAGGGCTGCTGACAGTACCCAAAGTACTTACTCCCACAAAGAGCTTGTTCCAAGTGACTAAATCCCGATACTCTGCGTATTTGCTGAAATTCCCAAGGTTTACTTCAAGCCAGTTCTGAGTGCTCTGGGCTGCACTGCTGCACGTTGCACCTGGAGAGAAATGACACCGGGAGTGCTGGGGACCTGGCAGTGCTGACTGGAAACCTCAGTCCCTCCTGTAAATATCCCATTGAACCTTTGCAGGTAGTGGGATGCTTTGAATTTGCATCAGTGTGAGAGAGATGAGAATCTTTGTTAGTAAGGAATAGCAGCTTTGTGCCTAAATTTGGACTTCTTTAAGTGTTGGGCAAACAGATGTTGTGGCTGGCAATGGTCCAGCTTGACAGCAAACCATCCAAAGTATGGGAGGAGTTGTGAGAATCCTATTGGGAATCACAGAATGGCCGGGGTTGGAGGGGACCTTAAAGATCACCCAGTTCCAACCCCCTGAACAGGCAGCTACACCTTCACTAGAGCAGATTGCTCAGGGCCCCAGACAACCTGCCCTTCAACACTGCCAGGGGCATCCACAACTGCCTTGGGCAACCTGTTCCAGCATCTCCCCACCCTCACAGGTGCGATTTTTTTTTCCTCATGTCCAAGGTCAACCTCCCTTCTTCAAGTCTGGAACGCTTTCCCCTTGTCCTCTCACTACCACCTTCATCAAAAGCCCTCCCCCAGCTTTCTTGTAGCCCCCTTCCTTCAGAGACTGGGAAGCTGCTCAATAGTCTCCTGGGAGCCTCCTGTTCTCCAGGCTGAACAACCCCAACTTGCTCAGCCTGTCCTCACAGGGGAGGTGCTCCAGCCCTCTGAGCATTGGAGTTGCTCTCCTCTGGAGCCCTTCCAGGAGCTCTGTGCCCTTCCAATGTTGGGGACTCCAGAACCGGACCCAGGACTCCAGGTGGGGTTTCGGCTGTGCAGAGCAGAAGGGGAGAATCCCCTCTCTTCACTGAGTGTCACTGCTTTTGATGCAGCCCAGGATATGGAAGAGGAAAAGGTCACAGTGAGGGAGCAGCAGTGTAAGTTTGATTCCTTTCCCTTCCCTGCCATCTCAGGCACTGCTGCAGGAATTTCGGTTGCTTTATGAGCCCAAAGCGCTGCAAAGCTTCCAGAGGACTTTCCCACACGAAGACTTTTAGTGCCAGTCATTACCTGACTTTGATTTTGCTGTCAGGAACCTTTTAGAGAATCCAAACACGTGGCGGATGTTTTCTGTGGGGATGCCAGCGTAGATTTTGTTGAAGCCCTTCAACCTGTGAGAGAAGGAAACATCAGGATCTTCACGAGAAGTATCGTAATTAAATCAAATCAGAGTTTCTCAGTAATGAATTATTTTCCTTTTTATTATTTTAGAAGAAAGTCAGCAGCTTTTTGTGTTGTTAATTACTGCACGAGCTTATTATGATCAGGGAGGTTTTTAAGAAGTAACTGCAGTCTCTGCTCTAGGAATGTTGTGTCCAGTTCTGGGCCCCTCAGTTCCAGAAGGACACAGAGCTGCTGGAGAGAGCCCAGTGCAGAGACACAGAGATGATGGAGGGAGGGGAGCATCTCCCTGCTGAGGAAAGGCCAAGGGAGCTGGGAGAAAAGGAGCCTGAGGGGTGACCCCGTGAATGTTGATCAATATGGAAAGGGTGGGTGTCAGGAGGATGGAGCCAGGCTCTGCTCAGGGGCACCCAGTGACAGGACAAGGGGCAGCAGGTGTGAGCTGGAGCAGAGGAGATTCCACATCAATGTGAGAAGGACCTTCTTCCCAGTGAGGGTGCCAGAGCCCTGGAAGGGGCTGCCCAGAGGAGTTGTGGAGTCTCCTTCTTTGGGGACATTTAAAATCCACCTGGACTGATCCTGTGCGGCTGGATCTAGGGGGTTGTGCTGTGGCAGAGGGGTTGGACTGGATGATCTTTCGAGGTCCCTTCCAATCTCTAATGTTTATGATTCTGTGATTTAGGAAGGAACAAAAGGTCTGATCAAAACCCAACAACAGACATAAGAGCAAACCCCGACTCCCTGTAGCAAAATAGTAGACACAGACACAATCTGGGTGTAGGTAATGAGGGGACGCAGACGTGAAGCAACACGCTGCGCAGTAGATTATGTGTCACTTTAATGAAGTCAGCACTCATGCAAGCATTTCGAAAAATAGTTACTGTCTAGCAGAAGTGCTCCAACTGTGATCCATTGGAGTGCTTCCAGTCCCCGGGTTATTTATTGGAGGTTCAGGGAGAACTGATGGGTTAAAGATGCTTTCTGTGCTCATTACCATCGGAAAATATTATGTTTTCCATACAACCGATTGCTGTAAGGCCCCAGGGAAGCAGTGTGGTTGGGCTGGGAGGGTGCATTTCTCTTCGGTAAGAACCTTTCGGAAAGCTGCTGTTGTGTTTTTCCACGTTGTTTGTATTAGAGGTTGTACATGAATGATTACACGGATCTGAGGGGGGTTTTTTTATCTCCCAGAACTTCATGAAACAATCTACAGGAAACGTAACGACCTGCTGGGTTTAAGCAGTAAAAATGGTCGTTCATTTACATTCAAAACAAACAAAGTAGTTTCTCTTACATCCAATAATTAACGCTGAAGAATTAGCCTTGAGGTGAGCACTGAAATAGAAACTGGGAAGTAAATTCTGCTAAGTAGCCATTTTATATGGAATGGCAGCTAAAAATATGGGTGTTTCTGGTCTTGGAGAAATGGGACTCTACTGAAGGAATCATAGAATCACAGAATCATTCAAGTTGGAAAAGACCCTCGAGATCATTGAGTCCAACCATCAAGCCTACTCTATGAGTTCACCCCTAAACCAGATGCCCCAACACCACGTCTAAGCGACTTTTCAACACCTCCAGGGATGTGGACTCAACCACCACCCTGGGCAGCCCATCCCAGGGCCTGACCACTGTCTCCGGGAAGAATTTCTTCCTGATGGCCAGTCTAACCCTCCTCTGTTGAAGCTTGAAGCTCTTCCTTCTGCTTCTGTCACTAATGGCCTGTGAGAAGAGACCAGCACTGACATCTCTACAGGGTCCTTTGAGACAGTTGTAGCGAGCGATGAGGTCTCCCCTCAGCCTCCTCTTCCTCAAACTAACCAGCCCCAACTCTCTCCATCTCTCCCCATCAGATTGATTCCCCAGGCTATTCCCCAGCTCTGTTGCCCTTGTCTGCCCTTGCTCCAGCACATCAATGTCTCCTCTATACTGAGGTGCCCCAAACTGGACCCAGTACTCAAGGTGTGGCCTCACCAGTGCTGAGCCCAGGCGGACAATCACCTCCCTACTCTTGCTGGACACACAGTTTCTAATCCAGGCCAGGATGCCACCGGACTTCTTGGCCACCTGGGCACCCTGCTGGCTCCTGTTCAGCCGCCTGTCAGTTAGAAGCCCCAGGTCCTTCTCTGCCAGGCTGCTCTCCAGCCACCCTGCCTGCAGCCTGTAGCGCTGCAGGGGACTGTTGTGAGCACCATGCAGGAGCCCACGCTTGGCTCTGCTGAAACGCTCGTTTTCTGCACTAGGCAGCAGTTTTCAGACCGCTCTGTCCTTCAAGCACTTACAGAATAAGCCCACCTGTGGAAAAAGTGCTGACCGTGCCATGACAAAACCCAGGAGTAAAGCGCAAAGAACGATTTGTAGGTCTATTCTTAAACACACAAATACATTAAACATGATAGGTGTCTGTATTTCCCTGTCTCTCGTGACCTCGTGGACTTCTCCAAGCGAGACAG
>JAOXOE010027742.1:0-17635 GCA_028565055.1 Phoeniculus purpureus | reverse complement strand
GATCTGCTCCATGATCTTACCAGGCACAGAGGTGAGACTGACTGGTCTGTAGTTCCCTGGCTCCTCCTTCCTACTCTGTTTGAAAGTAGGAGTGATGTTTCCCCTTTTCCATTCAGTGGGGATTAAGGTATATCTTCCTCAGTGTCCAAGAAGAGTTTCCTTTGCTTTTTTAAAGGCAGGTAACCAGACACCAAAGCCTTACATTACATTTAGAGTAAATAAAGACAGGGTGTGGTTTTTTTTCCAGTTACTTTCAAATTCTGGAGCCCTGGCTAGTTTAATGCACTACATATACAGGTGGACTCGAAGACACTTGACACAATAATATAGGCTAAAAAAATATCAAGAGTTTTGGGCTTAACGAAATGTTAAAACCTAAAGAAATGTAGAGCTGTGCTGATTTATAGCAGTCTGTAGGCTTAATCTCTGTTTGCATTCATTCCTTAAGAAAAGTATTCAAAAGCAAACTTTGTATGACACTTTTTACACTCATTCAATAGAAAAAAGATGACACCTTTAATAGCTATCAACATGAGCTAAACAAGACTAATTTCACAATGGAGATGAAATCTCTGAATAATTTTCAGGCATTTTATACGTATATTTAAAAGTGGTGATTATGTGAAGGCAAGTGATGTTGAATTTCTTTCTTTGGAGGAAGGCTTTTTACATTCCCATGCAGGTAAATAAAATAAATACAGATATATATCTAACAGATTGTGTGAGTTTTAATTTTAAAAAGTTAGATGGAATTTAGCACTGCAGCCCATAGGACTTGTTAAAACCTAATCACCATCATCTCCTCTCTCAAAGGGCTTTAAAATTTCTCTGATGTAAAATTAAACAACCAATAAAATTTTTTTTTAACAAGAGAATATTACAAAAATAACTCTGCAAGCAGAGCTGATCTTTGAAATAAAAGCAGTGCACATCTTTGCTGGGTGTCACCGTCCATCAGAGTAATGGCCTGCACTCATGGGTCTCCAAGAGGAGACTGAGTGGTCTTCTGCATCCAACTTCAGTGAAGAAGAAGCATTTGCAAAGCTGCTGCTGCAGTGCAAGATCACCCAAAAGGATCACTTGTATGACACGACAAATGTCCTCTCAGTACTGCCTTGGGCCAATTTGTGGTCAAATGTGCAAAGTAGCATCATAAATTAGCAAGGAAACCAGGGCAAGGGAAGAAAGTTGCTTGCTACCTCACAAGGGAACGGGGAGCCTCTCTTCTCATCCTCAGGATAAATGGGCTGTGTTTGCAGATGCAAAGGGTGCTAACCATCTCTCACTTCAGGTGACTTAAGTTTGGCACTGCTGGCACACCTACCCTTAGTGCTAGGCCAAAACATTCCACAAGAGCTGATGCTGGAAGATCTTTCTGATTTGGGTGGCTGGAGCCATGGGAAGGAGGATTTGGAGTCTTGGTCCTCAGGTTGGCTTGTTAGTGCTAGGCCAGAGGTGGAGCTTGTAGGAGATCAAAGACATTGAGGAGAAGCCAAGGAAAAAAATGTGAAGAGACCCACCCTGAAAAACTCGAGACCTTCCAAAAAACCAAACTCTCAGCGCTTTATCAAACCTTCATGTTACTGGAGGGTTATACTTGTCTAAGAGCCTATACTTTCCTGTCTGACCCAGTACTAAAATCAGTTTTATTACACTTTATGCTCTACGTGAATGACAAATAAGTAAGCACACAGAAGCTTTTCAACACTTTTTTTAACACTTTTCAGTAATTCTGATCAGGTTCAGATCACAATGTCCAACCTTCACAGAAACTGTACCTCAAGAAACCACACCTTGAGCAAAGCTGTTGTATAACTACTGAAATACAGTGCTCCCCAGTTGACTTTTGAGGGCATTTCCAGAATCCATTACAAAAATGTAAACTTTAGACATATATAAATGTTGATTATATTAGTTTCCATCTGCCAACAGAATATGGGCTTTTAGACTCATAGTGGCATTAAATGAAGCAATAAAGTAATCTGCTTAGTGTAAATCAGCTTATTTAAAAGCCCTGTACCAGAAAACAATGGAAAGATGCCATCCAGAGGCTGAAAGCAGCACTCAGTTAATATAAAACTAGTGGTAGGATTAATATACTGACATCTAGTGGAATAAGACACCAAAACGGTCGAGTGAGTTTCAAAAACAACTGAAAAAGGATAGTTTGATAAAGTTACTTTTAAATTTAACTCAAACAGAAGTTGATCCTGCATATAATTTATAATTCACTGGGTTAACTGTGGTGAATTTTAAATCTCTTTCACTTAAAAACATGGCATAGCAAGTAACCGAGTACTCGTGGCAAACCTGAATATCAATTACGTACAAGCCATTCTAAGCAGCTGAGTTGGTTCATGAATCATAATAGATTTTAATCCAAAAGCATGAGTGTAGAATGCAAGTTCCAGGAGGCTTTAGAGTCCCTATTAAACATACTTTATGGATTGGTATGTTGGACAAATCACATCTCTACAGAATCATACTATTTTCCTATGCAATGCAGACATATAGCCGGATTATTAAAATTTTGTTGCTTAATGACTTATAACACTCATAAATTAAATTTGAAATAGCCTTTTTGAAATTGCTTGGAACTGGTTATATTAAAACATTAATTCATTAACTGTGTGCAGCTTTTTCCTATTGTTTCATCTTCTTTCTTATGTTGCGTATCTCTGGTTTGGATAAAAGCTTTACAATAGAAGAGGAAAGATCAGGCTGAGCTGATGCAGATCCCAAGAATGCCATGCTCAGTGTAAATTTCCCAGAGCTGAAGGAGTGAAAGCATAAAAAGCTCCATCAGGAGACAGAAGATAGACCTTAGTTACTTCATGAGGCAAAAGTCAGTAACGTTAGTAAGTACTATAGAGTTCATTCAATACGTTGCAAAGCTGAAGTGCTGTACAAACAAACAAATAAACTCTAGTGAGCAAGGCTGTGCTTTCCTGCTCAGACATGTGCCATCACTGGCAGCAGTGCCCAGTGACCCAGTGCTGAAAACACACAGATTTTAGCACTGCAGGTGCCATGAAAATAATTTTGAGATATAGGAGATGAGAAGAAGAGAAGCAGATTTATGAACCCAGTCCTTTCACAGGATGAATGCTTAATTGCATGTCTTATTTGTATCTAAAGAGAGTATATCCTGTAGCATGATTTCACAGACTAAAAATTTGTAGCTATTTGTAATAGGTTAAGTGTACAAAACAGTTATTCAAGGAAATTGATGACAGATTCCATCCAGCATCAAAAAAGCACTTCTGTGGGCCAGACTTCCAGTGCAGAAGTTGGCCCAAACTCTAAGAGCAGCATTTATTATTACAAGGTCAAACTGTATATAAATAGGACCGTTTTTCAAACATCAGCTGTTGCATACTGTTTCCTGACTGTATTGAGAAACAGTGAAAAGACAGCAGAGGAAGTTGTTCGCTATAAAAAATTTTTTATCTTTTTATTTAATGAAATACTCAAGACTAAGTAGTATTACTTTACAGATTTTTCTATTAGAAGTTAAAGTCCTAGTAGTGTGACAAGTAAATGTTGTCATATTTGGTTTTGTCAGTGTAAGTTTTTAAATCAAAGCAGTGGTGACTGATTTTCCAAAACACTATAAAGATCTCTCTGTACTATTGAGACCATTCTCTAGCGTACTACAGATGAGACCATCCTCTAACTTATACAGCGTGAATTTGAGTTAATTTATTAGAAACTATTCACTAATAAAGTCTCCCACTTTTCTATGAGAATATAGTTTATTAAGAAACAGTTTTATATAAAAGATAGTTTCTAAATTTGTTGCCACTTGGTATCACTGAAACTAGTTTTCAGATTATTTTAGGTCCAAATATTACTTTTACCAGAATTTTATGCACTGTCACTTCCAGGGCAAAATGTACAAGTGGCAATATACTTCCAACATTATTCTGCTAGCTCAACTCCTAAAACGCCAGTTTGAGAGTCAACATCTGTAAAACATGTTTACCTGAAGAAAAAGCTTATTTTCCTGGCTGCAGTTGTGAATGTAGAAGTTAAAATATCAAGAAAGTGTACATACTAAGGATCACTTAGGACTACTGGTAGTTCCAAATATACGGCTATACAATAAACTGGGACACTTGTATGATTTTTCTCGAATAAATATTAGGTACCTTCTTAAAATCTTCAGCTACTCAATTCGTTATCCAGCTATGCCAAATTCATTACCACACAAAGATATTTTTGCCGTGAAGAGCAACACGGAGAAAATGCACTAGGAAGAGGGGAGCGTGTGAAGGGGTAAATATCATAAAAATCTTTGGAAAAGTTTAGCAGAGAGTGGGTGTATTTTTTTCTTACCAAGGCTTAGAATAGGCGGATAAAATCTGGTTGTGATGCATTTTGACAAAAAACAAAATTCAATTTGCATGATAACAGAACAAGTTGTTCCTTCTGCTTAACATGCAACACCCACCCAAGCTTCTCATATGCAAACTGAGTGCATATATTACTTCAGTATGAACTAAGAAAAAGCTGACTCTGAATTTTCTTTATGTAGAAGCTGTGTCCAAATTTCATTATTTTTTTTAATTCAGCAAAATTGATTTAACTCTATTCACCACCACTCTTTGGCACTGGCCATCCAGCCAGTGCAGAGTGCACTTATACACATACAGGACAACTAGGCTACCAGGCCCAGTCAGCATGGGCTTATAAAAGGCAGGTCCTGCCTGACTCAATTGATCTCCCTCTACAACATGGTGACCTGCTTTGTGGATGGAGGAAGGGCTGTGGCTATTGTTTCCTGGACTCCAGTGAATCCTTTGACACTGTTTCCCACAGCAGTACCCTTCAGAAACTTACATCTCAAGGCTTGGATAAGTACACACTGCACTGGATAAAAAACTGTCTGGATGGCCACCCAAACTGTGTAGTGAATGGAGTTGAATCTGGCTGGCCTCTGGTCACAGGTGGTGTAGCTTGTGGTCAGTACTGGGACCTGTTCTCTTTAAAATCTTTATCAACAGTCTGGATGAGGGGATTGAGTGCACCCTCAGTAAGTCTGCAGATGACACCAAGCTGGGTCAGTGTGTCAATCTGCAGGAGCTTAGGGAGGCGCTAAGGAGAGATCTAGGCAGGATGGGATTGTATGAAGTGCAACAAAGCCGAGTACTGAGCCTTGCACTTGGGTCATAACAACCCTAACGAAAGCTACAGACTTGGAGACACGTGGTTGGAAAGCTGCATGTCACAAAAGGATCTGGAGGTATTGGCTGATAACTGAATATAAGACAGCAGTGTGCCTAGGTGGCCAAGGTAGCCAACAGCATCCTGGCTTGTATTAGACATAGTGTGGCCAGCAGTGTAGTCATCATCCGCCCGTACCCAGGCGTACTGAGGCCACACCTCAAATTCTATGTTCAGTTTTGGGCCGCTCACTACAGGAAAGACATTGAAGTGCTGGATTTTGTCCAGAGAAGGGCAGTGAGGCTCATGACAGTCTGGAGCACAAATCCCATGAGGAGCAGCTGAGGGAACTGAGATTGTTTAGCCTGGACAAAAGGTTGAGACTTTTTCACTCTCTACAACTACCTGAAAAGGGGCTGAGTGAGGAGTGGGACAGCCTCTTTTATGGTGGCAAGTGACAGGACCAGAAGAAACGGTTGCAAGCTCCCCACCAGAGAAGATTTAGGCTGGATATTAGGAAGAATTTCCTCACCTAAAGGATTACCAAGCACTGGGATGGGCAAGTGGCAGATTAGCCACCCCTGGAAGTATTTAAAAGATAGGGACATGGTCTTGAGGTGACCTGGCAGTGCTGGGTTAATGGTTGGACTTAATGGTCTCAAAGGTCTCTTCCAACCAAACATAACCTGTGATTCTGTGACACCCTGTCAGTTATGGTTATGCTTTTATATATGGTCCAGAAATAAGGAACAAATCTCTCGCACTACACAGTACATCTTTGAAGATTAACGCTGTTTCACTAGTGTATTAAGAGACAGTGTTACAAATATTTAGACATAAAAACTGTTGCGTTACAGGGAAAGAAAGGATTTTGAAAAAACATGGTCAGCACGGATAACCTTTTTCAGGAGCCACTAAAACATTATTTGTATTGTATTACCATAAGATCTTGAAAGGAGATACTAGATGAGTGAAGATTTGAATGTTCCGTTTTATGACTAAGTGGATGGTTCACAAAGTTTTGTAGGTTTCCATGCAATAGAGTAATCACAAGAATCACAGAAAGTTAGGGATTGAAAGGAACGTCAAAAGATCGTAAGATGTGCCTGTGCTTCATGCAATACAGTAATCCATGCCACTGCAACCAGTGAATTCCACTTTTAAAAGAGGAACTAGTATTTTGAATACCCTTAGTCACATTTTCTTCTACATTTCTACAGCTACTGTGTGTTGCTGCTAAATAGCTACTCTTGGGTAATATTGTTTAAATTACTGCTGAAGTGATCCTTACAAACTCTTTCAGTTTCACAGGAAATCCAATTGCTAATGACAGTATCTGTAATGCTAAAATAAAAGCTGCTGCAGAAATTGATAGAACTTTACAGTACACACAACCTAAAATGACACATCTTAATGCAATGTTGGTTATTAAATTAAGACAATGCTATGTTGAGTGAATTGTGATTGCATTAATGATTCAGGTATTTTTCAGTGTTTTCATTTTTTCTGCTCAGAACTATTCAGTCACAAGTATTCATGAAAAGATAGAAAGCCTTCTGTATTCAGTTGTCTTATCTCCATAAATCTGCTTCCTTGAGCACAACCTCTGTCAGCTGTAAAACAAGACACAGCAGTTCTAAGCTACCCTTCAACCTCATCCCAGGATCGAGTGCCTTATGTGACACAAGCACATAGAAGAGATTAATACTCAGAGGCACCAATCTAGAAGTTGCTGGGGCAACAGAAAGTTGTATTGCACTGAGACAAATACTATTTATGGAATAGCCACATGAGACAGAGATTCAGAGTGTTGTACATGCCAAAATTTACAATAGACCTGTATGTATTTTGAGATGCTGATGTTTCAAGGTAACCAATGCTTCAACAGTACTGTAAAAATTTTGCATTGTACAATTGAAATACAATATGCCCATATTTATGAAGGATGTGGTGTAAAAAGAGAATTAAAAATGGAAAAGCAGACAAGTGACATGCTTTGTTGGTGGCATACTTGCTGTTTCCCAGAGTCAATAAAACTATAAATTATCAAGGACCTATCTTCAGCTCATGGTTTTAAGAGAGTGGGGGAACAGGAGAAAAAAAGCACAATAAGAAGCAACTACAATAAGGATATTGTGGAAACTAACATACAAATCCTTCCCCAAAAGTTCACACCTAACTGATCAGAAGTATGCTCAGGCGTCTGATGCTTGTTGCTTGGTTGGTTTTGCTTTAGGTCTTTTGCTGCTTACTGATCAGCAGATTCTCAACATTTACGAGTGAGCATTTCAGAGATGGAAGCACCTGTGTGGAAGGTGATGAGAAGCTGGTGAAGGGAGAAAAAAAGTTGTTCAAAGCTATTGAAAGAGGGAATAATCCAGAGATAAAGAAGAACAATGTTTAAGGCAGAAGAACTCATTTTTAAAATTTCTATAATTCTTAGACATGCAGAAATACCCCTACAAATACAGTTACTGAATGTAACACAAAATGTAATTAATTAATGTACTTCTGAAAGCAAAACTCTTAATTTTAAGCATCATACAGCTTTATGCCTCCGTTATTACTATTTGTATGTGTAGTAATAAAAATCAATAAATGATGCAAAGTGCAAAGGAAGACTCACTTAGTAATAGCATTTCTTTTCCCTCGGGAGGAAGTGTAGCTCCTCTTTGTATTTCCATGCCTACAAAGTTCTTTGGAAAGTTCATCTGGCTATTAAGACAGAAATCTATATCCAAGCAGTTAGGAATAGTCCTTTCCGTTTCTACCATTCTGTATTCAGTAATAAGTTTCTTGAGTAAAATGAAGACACATTCCCTGTGTACAAAGACACAGGGAAAACAATGCAAGCAATGTATGAGAAGGCAGCATTCACAAATGCCTTTTTAAAAACTAGAGCAAAGGAACACTATTACTTCAGTGTGTGCCTTACAATTAAGACTGTAACAGCAAACAAACAAAATCTTTGATACAGCCATTCAGTAATATATCTTTTACTCTTAAGTAATGATTATATTTCTTGCTATTTGCAGGTAAAAATCATGAAGATAATAGAAAATAACTATTAAAAACTAAGAGCCACAAAGATGATGAAGGGGCTAGAATACCTCCTGTATGAGGAAAAGGTGAAGGAGCTGGGTCTCTTTAGTTTGGAGTAAAGGAGACTGAGAGCTGACCTCATTAATAATGTCTATAAATATGTGAAGGGTGGGTGTTAAGAGGATGGAGCCAGGCTCTTCTCAGTGGCATCTAATGATAGGATGAGGGGCAATGGGTGTAAGCTGGAACATAGGAGGTGTCACATAAATATGAGAAGGAACTTCTTCACAGTGAGGATGACAGAGCACTGGAATGGGCTGCCCAGGGATGTTGTGGAGTCTCCTTCACTGGAGATGTTTAAAACTGGTCTAGATATGCTCCTGTGTGACTTGGTCTAGGTGGTCATGCTCTGGCAGGGAGATTGGACTAGATGATCTTCTGAGGTCCCTTCCATTCCCTAAATGTTCTGTGATTCTGTGATCTGATTATACTTCTGGAATATTCTCTAGACCTAGTAAGTTACCTTCTTCTGGAAAAGGAGAGGAAATAGAAATGTTTCCAAGCCTTAGCTTATTCTAATATTGGAGTACACCCTGAGATAGGTTTGCCTCATAAGGTAGTTGAAGCAGGTGGCTGGACTAGAATACTGCTGAAGTCAGATCTCAATTCTCTTTTGATCCTGCCCTGCAATCACATCTGTTTGTTAAATAATTGTCAGTATTGTCCCTGTGCCTCTCTGTTCATATTCAAATAGAATAAGTACTTATAGAAATACAAAAGAAAATCTTAAATAATGGCTTTGAGATCTTAAACCTTCATAATACGGAGGTTGTTTTACAGTAATAAGGTTGTTGTAGCTGTGCAGCTCATTTTTAACACTAGGCAAAAACACATTTTCAAATTCTTCTGTTTGTATAAAAAAATTTTCTTCCATGAGAAAATAAAGTAAGTACTGCTGGCCAGAAATAAAGATTATTCTCTGTAGCTAGCCTTCCTAGATTTGCTTCCCCTGGCCATTCGTATCTCAAAAACTGCTGTCATTTAAAATAGATGAAAGCAGTTGCTGTGATTATGATCAGTGAGTACCTTACCTTAAGACTTAACAAACTAGATAGGTGGGCATAAAGACATTAGCATTCTTAGCAGAAATAAACTAATTTTTACTTTTATGACTGTTCCTTTGCTTTAAGCTGAAAGCTGGAACGTTTTCTGTGCTTGACTAGTTCACATTCAACTACTATAAATAGCACTGTCCAGTAGGTTGCGTAGATTGTATTTGTTAATCACTACTAGCATTATGTAGAGTGCAAAAAAGTTATATTATCTGGCACTTACAACAAATCAAAGATTATTAATTCTCTGACAGGAAAATTAATTAAAAATTTTAAATAAAAAGTTGAATTAATTTATATTTTAGAAACCAGTGAATCTCAAGTACTGCACTTAAAAAATAATCCAAACATTTTGAATACTGGTGATACAGTATAATAAAATATATCAGGGTTTTTATTCAAAGTTTTTGGGCAGCTGTATTACTCTTGTGTTCTGCTGATGAAATCTTAGGTTGCCTCTTTGGTGCATGATTGTTAAGAGCCAATGTTCCAGGAAAATTTTTGGAAGATTAGTTGTAGCAATGTTGAGCACACATATGATCATGGCTTTAAAAGATCATGCTGACATAGTATACAAAATTCTGCATCTTCTCAATTTAATTCAATATATTTTCATGCAAAAATATGAAGAAATAACTTGTTTCAGCACATAATTTTATGACAATGCATGTCAGGATTCTCTCTTTGTAAGAGTAAATTCAATAGAAAGAGAAGGTATTTTCTGAGAAGATTAAATGCTTAAGTTGTAGATTTTTTTTCTTATTTTAATCTTTAGTATAACATCAAAGTATTTGTCTGCTTCACTCTTCAAATATCATCTGACAAAGACAAATTTGAAAAGCAAGATAGATGCCTAGATGGTTGCATGCAACATTTAAATGGCTAATGCTATCAGACCAATGGTCTTCATAGTCATTTTAGTCACACATGCATACAGCTTCATATGCAAACTTATAACAACTTCTGAAATCTGTATTCATTTCTAAAGACAGCTTTAAATATAATGCTCAAGTTCAGCAGCACTACCTACGTTTAGACAAGCCCATGCTCAACAATTTTTTGAGAATCTAGGGCTAGAAAAAAGCTGAACAACTGAGATTTAACTAAATAAAATGGGATTAAAATTGAAATATTTGTGTGTATATTTTGGGGCAATGCTGTCCATCAGTTTGCAGGTTCATAATGAGCTGACAGAACTACAGACAACAGTGATGAATCTCAACTGGGCTGCTGATGGTTGCCCACCTCCTCCAGCTCAAAGAACACTTTGGGAAGTCCCACCTGCTAACATAGATACCTCGAAGCCTACAGGGAACAGACCTGCTTTCCTAACTAAATTTTATTCACCTACAGGATTCACCTACAAGAAAAGCACTGCAAACAGCATAGGCAAAATATCATATCAAAACTAGGTAGGTATTGTATCAAAGTACAGCATTGAACTGTATTTAACAGGACTAATATTTTGTAAAAATGAACAAAATGAACAAATACATTTGGACTTTGGAGCTGAGCTGTATTCCCACATTGGATGTGGAAACCACATAATAGGGAACCTGTCCAGTCAATAAGAAACAGGCATGTTTTAAATCAACGAGGATAGCTTTGACAGACTAGTCTCAAAGTCTTCACACAAGATTTTGCCACGGCATTCAACCTCTCAGTTTCAGGCCCCCTGACTCTATATCTGCTGCATTAGTCAGTGAGACATAAAGTAGCAGAACAATAATAAATAAAAATAAACATTAAACAGTGTTCACCTTTCCTGTATAGATCAGTGTCTTTTTGGCACAAGTTGTGCCAAAAAATTACAAAGCTGTTTGCCTATTTATTTATGTATGTAAAAACTTCAAAGCAGAATTACAAGTTTAGAAATTATTGACAGGAGACATCTGTTGCACCATCTGCACAAAAATTAAGAAATAAACTCACTCCTTAGGAAGAGACCCATTTTTTCTTATTTTAAGCCTTGTATATCTCTCAAATCTTAGTCTGTGCTAAATATAATTTACCACAAAATCATACAATTCAAAAAAAATTCTTAAAATAATAATTTATTTAAGTAGTGATTTTCATGGATCTTAATGGTGGGAGTTGGATCATAGTAGTATTGATGTAACAATAGATTTCAGCAAAGATAAACAACTATCTAATACCTAGAAGCAGAAACAAAAGGAATAAAAAAGAATATTGGAGCAGTACCTCTATGTCATGGATTTTCTTTTTGGATTTACATTGGTAGACTCCCTGTAGCCACTTTTTAAGTATTAGAAAAAAAACTAGATACCTGAAACTCCAGAAAATAGCAGTCTCAAAGCTGAATACAATTAGGAGAGCAAAAGGTGAAATTTAAATAAACATTGTGTGGATACAAAGAAATTATTTTACAGAAAACACTGCGAAAAAAGAAGGATCTCTAAGGTAAATTCCTTTACAAAGTTTTATATTAAGGGAGGTTACTGAGAAGCTAAGTGAAGGAAATGCATCCAGTTGATTAACGAAGCGAAGGATTCTTCACAGAAATTAATGTATTATACTGATATATTAACTGACATTGTAACTGAGACTGAAACTGAAACATCAAACCAAATGCCATATAGCCAAATAATTATAGTCTGAGAGAGGTAATAAAAGTTTTGTATTTCTCACTAGCTATGAGCAATTCACTAGGGTTGCAAGACAGAAAACACGACACTATTCTAGGCACAGCTTTCCATGGCACTGAGAAATTACGAGTAAATAAGAGTTCAGTAAACAGACAGGATCACTGAACCGATCACTGAAAGCTAACAAACACTTTAGATTTATATGGAATTTCCACAGCAAGTGATACTTTTGAGGGAAGACAGATGAAGTTTCAACATCAGAAAATCTTCTGGTCATAAGTGCTTGACAGCTGCCGTGTCCAGTTTACAATCAGATTAGTATTAAACAGTTCAGCCAGAAAATACAGCAGACAGCAACAAATCACTCAAAATGTGTAGACCACTGTGTTGCCATAGACACCATTACATTTCAGACAAACTCATGTCTTTTTCCCTCTTGCGGTTTTTTTTGGTTTTTTAATACATAGAAGTCTTACGCATTGCTGCCCGCTTACGGAAACAGTCATACTAAATCACATAAAGAACAGCGTCTGCTGAGGGAAAGCTACTAAGCAGTATTTTTCAGTCTTGATGGCTTCTCTGGCTGGTTATAAATGCAAATGTATTAGATCTTGTCTTCAGTGTTGATCTCAGACCTGCTTCTGAGCCAAGAGGCCCTAAGCTATCAGCCACTAATTCTGTTGATAGTGATGAAGTCACAATAATCTTCAACAGTAAAGTCTGGCAATAGGGACTGATGATGAACTGAGCTGGCTAAGGTTATGATCAAGAAATTAATGCAAGCAGCAAGGCAATTTCTATTTGTCTCTAGGACAGTCTGTTAGTGAAAGGAAATTTCATATTGGAAAGTTGTGAGGGAAGGAACATTTGAATTGAAAACGAGAAACTGTATCTCTTACACTTTATTTAGCACATCTGATCACTAGACACAACAAAATGAGCCGAAAGTATCTCTAAATTCACAAAAGATTTTTTAATTTTGTTGATATTTTTTCCCAAAATGACCTAGTGCTAAGCAGTTAAAGAGCAAGTGATATTACCTTGGACCAAAAAAAGCAGAAAAAGGAAAATGGGCAGAGCAAGATTTAGTTGTCCAAGAAAAACACTCCCTCCTCCCCTCCAGAGGACAGAAAGAGGTGTCTGAGGTTCCATAGGAATACCAGTGCTCCTTTACTTTACCAGTGTAAAACAGACACAATTTATGGATGAATAATAAAGTTCAGCAGATCAGAGAATTATAAGACAGCATCTGAAGCTGTGATTCAAATGTCTTCACTTGCAAAGCCTAATGTTAACCTTTTGTAAGAGCAGCCCTAAAGGGGCTAAGATACCCTGGAAAGGAAGCAGCACTGCCAAAAGGAACACTGAAAGGAAGCACTTATCTAAGCATTGTTATTTACTGGCCTACAGAGGTGTATTTTGTTGTATCGCTGCCATGATGTTTTGTCAGCAAATCTACTTCAGTGTTAACTTGTGGCAAAGATCTTTCAGTATTACCCAAGTGGAATTTTTCCTTAAACAACTTGTGCTTCTTGCTTCCTGCCCAGCCACTACCCACGTGAAAATAATGTATATGTCTATCTTGTCAGCAACTGATCGACAGTAAAGATTCTGTAGGCATAGGAAACTACATTTTTGCCCAGTCAAGCTCAAAAAAATGGCTGTTTAATATTTATAAACCACAGTTATATACACTACAGATTATTATACTCCAGTATAATAATTAACAGGGTGGTAGGAGTTAGAAGACACCTCTGGGGTCATGTCTTCTTTATGCAACCTGCTTTACGTGAGCCTGCTTTAGCAGGTTGCACAGGACTGTATTAAGGCAGGTACTACATGCCTCCAAAGCAGGAGAAGGAAATTCCACAATCTCTCTCTCACATTCAGTTCCAGTGTTCTGCCAGCCTCAAAGTAAAAACCTTTCTCCTTGTGTTCAGGTGGAACTTTCTGTGTTCCTTTTTGTGTCCATTTCCCCTTGTCTTACCACTGGACACCACTGAAAAGAGCCTGGTCCCATCCTCTCGATAGCCACCCTTCAGATGTGTATGCTTTGATAAGATTCCTTCTCACCTTTCTCCAGGTTAAACAGACGCAGGTACCTCAGCCTTTCCTTATAAGAGAAACACTCCACTCCTTTAATCACCACTCCTCCTAGTGTTGTGTCATCAACAAACTTGTTGAGAGTACACTCTGTTCCTTCATCTAGATCATGTTCATTGTCCTTTCTGCCTGCTCATCTTCCTAAACTTATCTATGAAGATGTTAGGGGAGACAGGGTAAGAAGAAAACACCTTCCCTCTTCTCACATCTACCCAGCTAGTCTCATCATCAGACTGTTCAAGCTCTTAGCTTTGTCAAGCATGAATTCCTCTTGATGAACCCATAATGACTACTCCTGATAGCATTCTTTCCCCCCACATGCTTAGAGATGGCCTCCAGAATGAGTTGTTCCACCAGCTTTCCAGTGATAGAAGTGAGTCTGACAGGCCTGTAGCTTCCTGAGCCATCCTTCTTGCCCTTTTTAAGATTGGAGTGACACTGGCCCTTTTCAGGTCCTCTGGCACCAGTCTTAGCAGTGAAGACTGAAGCAAAGAAATAACTTAATAACTCAACTCTGTTCCTTATTCAGCAGCAGGTCCACATTTTCCCTTTCTTTCTTCTTTTCACTCCTGTCTTCCATTTTCCCTTCTTTCCTTTGTTTTTCTACTGATGTATTTGAAGAAGCTTTTCTTGTCCTTGACATCCATTGCCAGATTTAATTCTGAATTTAATCTGCCTTCTTCGTTGCATCCCTACATATTCTAGAAGCATTTGTATAGCAGGACAACAATAAGCCAGTGCCCTTGTGGCCAAGAAGGCCAACAGCATCCTGGGGTGGATCAGAATTGGGATGGTTAGCAGATCGAGAGAGGTTTTCCTCCTGCTCTGCTCTTCCCTGTTGAGATTGCATTTGGAATATTTTATCCAGTTCTGGGCCCCTCAGTTCAAGAAGGACACAGAACTTTTGGAGGGAGTCCAGCACAGAGCCATGAAGATGATGAACGGAGTGGAACACCTCCCTTATGAGGAAAGGCTGAGGGAGCTGGGTCTCTTTAGCTTGGAAAAGAGGAGACTGAGGGGTGACCTCATTAATGTTTGCAAATATTTGAGGGGTGGGTGTCAGGACGATGGAGCCAGGCTCTTCTCAGTGTTGTCTAATGACAGGACAAGGGGCAATGGGTATAAGCTGGAACATAGGAGGTTCCACATAAATATGAGAAGGAACTTCTTCATGGTGAGGATGAAAGAGCACTGGAATAGGCTGCCCGGGGGAGCTATGGAGTATCCCTGTCTGGAGATGTTTAAAACCTGCCTGGATGTGTTCCTGTGCGACTTGGTCTAGGTGATCCTGCTGTGGTGGGGGGATTTGACTAGATAATCTTTCGAGATGCCTTCCAATCCCTAATGTCCTGTGACTCTGTGATTTCCCTCAAGCGCCCTTTTTCCTAATGTAAACTTTTTTCGTTTTTCCAGAAGGTGTTTTCTCATCCTTTCTGTCTCCTGCCTTCATCACTTGATTTACTATTAGTAGGAGTTCAGCAACCTTGAGCTTGAATGAAGTGCTGCTTGACTATTAACCAGCTCTCTTTGGCCTACCTACTTTTGGTACCATATTTGCCCATGCTGCTCGCAGCGCTTTTCTCGTAGCTGCCGAATCCAAGTTTCAGCTCAGCAAAGCGACGCGATGGTTTTCTCTTAAACCACTAGATGTCTCTAGCTCCATTCATGATAAAGGACAAAGAACAGCATGCGAAATTCACTACATCTGCCTTTGAAAATCTGTGAAAAAACTAGAGCCATAAAAGCCAAAAGTTTCTTGCCATGACTTCGATGTGAAAGCTGCTGTTCTGTGGTTTGAAACGCAAAAGGAAATTTAAAACACTCCAGCTGCAGTATAATTGTTAGCTGTTAGTAAGAGAGAAAAAGGTATGTGTTGCGTGTCTTCACATTTTTAAGAATATTTTGTTTCTTAGATAGTCAACTTCTCAAGGAAGTATTCATCTCAATCAGTACTACAGGGATGCTTTTACTAGCAGATGTGATTGAAGTGTATATTTAAATCCATAATGTACAAGGAAAATGGCAGGGAAGAAGGAGGAAAGGAGGGAGGGAAGGCAGGAGGGAAGGAAGGAGGGAAGAAAGGAAGGAGGGAAGGAAGGGGGGAAGGAATTATAGAGAGAATTTTTTAATGTGGGGTGAATTCTTTGTGAGAGTTTTTATGTGGGGTGAATTAATGACATTCTACAATGAAATGACTGCATCAGTTTCCAAAGGAAGGGCAATTACAATCATCCACTGGACTTCTGTAAGGCTTCTGACAACGCCTCTCACAATATTCTTGCTGTTAAACTAGAAATATACAGATTTGATGGATAGACTATTAGATGTGCAAGAAACTGGCTGGGTAGCCACATCAAGAGTTAAACATCAATGGCTTAATATCAAATGGAAACCATTTGATATTAAGTGGTGTAATACTCCTTGAGTGATATTCCTTGAGTGTCCATAATGAGACCAAAAATTTTTAGTATCTTCATAAATTACAAGGACAGTGGGATTGAGTGTACCTTCATCATGTTTGAGAATTAATGGCAGCAGAGAGATGTTCCTGCCAACTGGAAAAGGAGGGAACATAACTGCCACTTTTAAAAAGGGATAAAACATGACCCAGAGAGTTATACGTGAATCAGTCTCAGCTCTGTTCCTGGCAAGTTCATGGCACAGATCCTCCTGGAAACTATACTGATGTGCATGGAAGATAAGGAGATGATCTTCTCTTCTGCTCTCCTGAGACTACACCTGTAATATAGCATGCATTTCTGGAGTACCCAACAAAACACGGACATGGACATGTTGCAGCAGTCCACAGGAGGGCCATGGAAATAATCAGAGGACAGGAACACCTCTGCTGTGAAGGCAGGCTGAGAGAGTTGAGATTGTTCAGACTGGAGAAAAAGTGACTCTGATGAGACCTTACCACAGAATTTCAGTACTTAAAGCGAGATCAAAAGAAAGATGGGGAGGGACATTTTAGCAAGGCCTGTTGTGACAGGACAAGGGATAACAGTTTTAAACTAAAAGAGGGAAGACTTAGATTAGATAAAAGGAAAAAGTTTTTTAAGGTGAGGGTGGTGAAACAGTGGAACAGGTTGCCCAGACAGCTGGTGGAAGCCCCATCACTTGGGACACTCAAGGTCAGGCCAGAAGAGACTCTGAGAAACCTGTTATTGTTGAAAATGTTCCTTCAGGGATGTTGGAATATTTCATGACCATTAAAGGTCCAAAACAAACTATTATTCTAACATACACAATACTAACATAACAAACATAATTCTAACATTAAATAACCCGTAGTGCTTATGTCAAATAACAACTCTAATTCCACACTCAGGGAAAAAAGAAGATAGATGTCAGTGATTAAGTAATATGCTACCATCCTGCTATACGTGTACCTTTAAGTCTGTTGTAGAGAAAGCTGGAAACCTTTCTGTCTCTACCTTATAAAAAAGTTAAGTGGGCATCTGCTACAGTGAAGAGATTTAATGGTAGGTGTCTAATACCTAGAAGACCTCGGTCTTTACTGCAAAGACCTCCAGCCACACTCCTGGAGTCATCAAAAATAATGGCAGGGACTGCAAGGAAGAGCTGCCCATCATAAGTGAAGAT
>JAOXOE010027741.1:0-17636 GCA_028565055.1 Phoeniculus purpureus | reverse complement strand
AATACTTCCTCCTGGTTGCCCTGAGGATCTTAAATTCAACTGCTTCATGGTCACTGCAGCCAAAGCTGTCCCTGAGCTTCACATTGGTCATCAGCCCTTCCCTGTTGGTGAGAACAAGGTCTAGCATAGCACCTTTTCTTGCTGGTTCCTCCACCATTTCTTCTTATCCATTATATAATTTATTTTAGTGGATAATGTAACCCAATTCAGCAGATAAAATATAAAAAGGTACAGTTTATCCTAACTATAACTTAGGTACAGTTATATTCCAACTATCATTAAAAATAGTTTGTTAAGGGACTGGCATCTATTTCTGCATAAATATAGCACCTACAGGAAAAATGTTTCTATTTTCCTTAGAGATAGCCATCCTCACAATACCTATATACATATAGGAACATAGCTCCTTTTGGCCATCAGGCTGTTTCTCTTTAACCTCTAGTCATTTGTGTAGACAAGGATTTCTTATAGATATTTCTTCTAAATGGTCCCCAGCAGGTCCTTTTTTAGTCTCAGCAGGAGCCTGAAAAACCTGAGAAAGTAGTGATATGGTAGCAGAAATCCAGAGTTAACAAACATTTCTGAGAATGCACAAGGGGATCCCTTAGTCCTTTAAACAGGATTTCACCCTGTAGTTCTATAATAGGGGAATATAAATATTCATATTTTGGTCTTTTATAGAATGAATTAAAGATCTATGCTTTTTCACACCACGGTGATAGTGTGCATTAGTTCAAACGGAAGCTTTCTATTGGCATACTCAGTGTGAAACTAGACTCTTGGAAAGGGTTGAAATTAAATAGTAAGCCACTTAAGAGTCACAAGAACAACTCATAATCAAAGAATTTGAATATATTATTGGCTATGATAATTCTGTCTTTCAAAACCATAAAGTATACTACCCATAGAAGCTTTCTCCAGCAATACTTTGAGAATGTTTAATTTTATAAGTTATATCACACCACTTATAGTTAAAAATAGCAAAACCACTATCATATAATAACAACAACCTAGCATTGAAGAGAAATCATTCCTAATAATTTTTCCAATATATGTCTTTTCTGTGATTCTAATAGAGAAAAATAACACATTAATACACGTGCTAGGTTTTTCTTCTGCATTTGAACATCATTTAATGTGATAAAGTACTATGAGATATACCATGACTGCCTAAGGAGTTGCAGATCACAAAGTATTTTAGAATTAACTCTAAATACTACATCAATACTACATCCAGTAGTGTTGACAACTACTGGATGAATAAGCAATTTATAATCCAAGAATTCTGTGAATCTTAATTGTAAAAAAAGAATGGAATAAAAAAAACCAGAGTAGGTCAGGGTTTCACAGTTCTCTTTCTTATTTAAACAAAGGCAGAACTTGTATGTTTCTCTTCACGCAAAAAAACCCTTCAAATTATGAAAAGAGAAATTTTAATATGGGACTTGAATACAGCAAAGATTTAAAAAAAATGAAGCCATTCTCACAAGACTGAAAATACTTAGACAAATCCCACTTTTTATTGTAAAAAGAATGATTAGGATTGTTCAGCCTAGGATGAAGCTAATGGAAAGAAGATATGATAAAGATCAATGAAATCACTATCCCATTCATTTCTGACCTGGGACTTTCGCAGCTGCATATACAGAAGACTCAGAGACAATTCCAGGGGAAGAAGGCAAAAGACGCTCTTTGTTACTCATCTTCTCCGAGCATTTCCTGCTGGCCACTGCCAGGTATTGGAGAGTAGAGCTGAACATCTGAGCTACACGTGCATTCTTCCACTGTGTCATGGTTTGACAATTGTTCAGACCTCTGGTGTTTGATTTTGTGCTTTTATGCAGAAAACTCGTTTCATTTTAGTTGTGCTTTCTTCTATCTACCTTACCCCACCCCTCCCCAGACACAGATGGTCTGGCCAGGAGGCAGGCAGAGGCCACTCTACAAATCAAGGCAAGATTCTGCATTCTGCCCTTTTCTCCTGGAGCTCTCCCTAGGGACACTGTGGTTGAAGGAGTGTAGGCAGCCTCCAGGTGGGGGGCATGGCCTAAAAGCAACTGGCTGCCATGGGCACAGTGGAGACGCAGCTCACCTGGCTTTACTTCCCTAGGCTGCCCCTGGGCAGTCCTGCTGCCAGATTGTCCTGGCAACCCCCCACCCTGGACTGTGGGCTGGATCTTCCCCACCACTCCCAATGCCTGTTTGCCCAGCTGAGCCTCAAGCCGCTGCCACTGGCTGCTGGGCACAGAGGGCACATAGCTAAGCTCAACTGCCACTGCCACCACTGCAGCCACTGCAGGCATGGCACCGGCCCCACCCACCATCATTTCACCGCGACAGTCACTGAAACTGCTCTGCCACTGGAGTTGCTGCTGTCACCAGAGCCTCTGCATTGGCAGTCCTCCTCTTCTCCACAGCTAAGCAAAGATGTTGCTGATTCCCACCTCCAGAACTGTGACAAATGCTGCAAGCTGATCGTTTCTGAAGATTCCAAAGCACTGGTGAGCTCAGCCTTCTCCCTCTTTCTCTGTGAATGTGGGAGGGAGGAAAAGAGAAAGCCTCATGCCCTGGAAAAAAGAACTGGAAGCTGCAGCTGCCATCTTTGTTTTTCCACAGGGGGTGAGGCTCACATGATCAGAGCCATTTTCCCTTTGCTCCCCATAAAGAGCATGGCAGCCATGTGATGACTGCTGTATTGCCTTTGTTTCTGACCCTGGGACTGAGATGGCACTGAGGCTGCTGAGAAGCTATGTCACAGCTGTGTGACAAGCTGAGAAACTGAGAAATGCTTAAATAAGTGGGAGAAAGGATGTCCAAGGGGCATTTGAAGTCTCCTTTGTGCTCAGCTGGACTCTGTGCATGTTGAAGAAGCAGAAGGGACTTGTGATCTCTTACACCTTTGGCAGAAGGAGAAAGACTGAGGTTTTGATGTATATGTTCCCGCATCAAAGACTCTGTTTGCCTTCTGAGGACCATGCTCATCTGACTGATGTCTGCTGGCCATGCCACACTTATCTCCAAAGACTTCACTGAAAGCTGTCACTATACAGCTCCACAATAAGCCATCACCAATGCCATAAGTCACTGTTAGTCACTGTAAGCCATTGCTGACACAATAAGCTGCTGCCGAAAGAGTGAAAGGAGGAAGATAGAGACGGTGGATGATTGGAGAAGGGACTTTTCCATAATGTACAGAATAGGGAGGGAGCCCCTGAAGTGGCCTAGGAGTGTAGGTGTGGCTGTGATCCCCTATTGTCACAACGTAAGTTCTTTTCCCGTGATCTCTTTTCTGGAGACAAAGACCACTTTTATAATTATCTCTTATCTTCCTCAGAATCTGTGTAATGGCACTGTGATGCAGTTTCTGGTTTGTTTTTTGTGAGAAATACTCATGGGTTGGGAAGATTTTTATTAAAGGTTACTAGATTAATAGAATGTTAGATGAACTGTTGGCATTGTTAAGTGAACTAATTGCTATTCTGTAAATATGTAGGCGTTCTTTTTGCAAGACCAGCAGACCATTTGGAAGATCCTCACTGCAGAAAAGAAGACAAGATGAAGCAGCTTAAACAACAGTTGGAAGGAATTTCACAGATGAGTTTTGTTTTTCACATATGTCTGTTAAAAATAAATCTGTTTAGATGACTAGGGGAGCCTATAAGATGGGGACCTCTCCTGGGCTTCTGCCAGAGACCATTATCACACAGGCTCAGGGTCACTCATCTCACAATAACAAGCTCATATAAATGCGCATGCACACTGAAGCAAGGGGTCAAAAGTTCGCACTGAAGAAGACCACTAGCCTTCCTCCCTCAACCCCTGAACACCTTCCCTATAAATGACTGGAAGCAGGATTACATCAGCCTTTGTGGGAGGGGAATGGGTTTATCAAACCTACTAGCATATGCATGAGCTTTCTCAGATATCAGGCAGATATGCAAATTAAAGACTCTGTAAGTAGCAAATGGTACAGCAAAAGTTCTCACAAGTTCCCACAAACTTGTTGAGCCCAACACTGCATTGTAATTAATTATTCCACTGCTTCATAAACTTTTTAGCTCCATAACACCAAAGCCATTTTTAATACTTTTTAAAACTTACTAGGTGTTTCCCTTTCTTTTTCTTGGTTGTGGATTCAATAAACCCTTTCTTTGCAGCAAAGCTTCATTGCCAGTTAATTTCTCCTCGAGAGCCAGTTGGTGTGATTAAATTCCACCCACCAACCCCAGGACCTATCGAGGCTGTCCTTTTCAATCTGGGACACATTGATGCATTGATCGGGAAAGGCATTGAGGTACTCAGATATCCTTTACATGCCACACTGCAACTTTTTAAAAGACATAAAAGCATCAGTACATTGTGTATTAAGAATCACAACATGAATATAATCTCTGAGTTCTGAATATCTGTTGTGGTAGAATAATATGGGAAGAGAGGAAGTACACTCAGACCGTGCACAGCAAGGCTGCCAGAACCAGAGTCCAGAACTCTGCTGCTTCTTGAAGTTTTTAAGGTAGATGGGGATTTTCCTGATCCAGAGAAGCTTGAGGGAGGAAGGAGGAATCTGGCAGGAGCCAGCATCTCTCATAGGTGAAGCCAAGAAGGGATGTGGCATGGGACATGTCTCTGTAAATGGTGGGACAGCTTGCGTGATTGAAATGTGGTCATGGACAGCTCTGTCCATCTCATAGAAAAACAGGTCAGCAATGCCAGGTGGTAGAATTACTCCTTATGTGAAAGAGCTACTGGAATGTACTTAGGTAAGTCCAGGGGAAGATGAAGAGATGGTTGAGAGTTTGTGGGGGCAGATTAAGAGGCAAGTTTGCATATGTGACACGGTCGTGGGTGTCTATTATAGGCCACCAGATCAGGACAAGGAAGCTGATGAGGCCTTCTAAGGGGCAGCTGACAGAAATCTCACAGCTACAGTCCCTGGGTCTCATGAAGGAATTTGACTACCTTGATATTTACTGGAAGTCCTACTCAGACAGCCGTCCACGAGTGCAGAAGGTTCCTCTAGTGCATTGGTAACACCTTCCTGATGCAAATGGTGGAGAAGCCCACTACAAGAGCAGCATTGTTGGATCTTATACTCACCAACAAGGAGGGTCTGGCTGAAGCATTGAAGGTTGAGGGCAGCCTTGGTTGCAGTGACGAGTTTATGAGAGAGTTTGGAAACAGAATACCCGGCAGAATCACAACTCTGGACTTGAGGAGGGCCAAATTTGGCCTTTTCAAGCAATTGCTAGGGGAAATCCCATGGGACAGGGTACTGGAAGTCAAGGAAGGGAGCCAGAAGACCTGCATGGTTAAATAGGGAGCTCTTGAGCCAAGTCAAGAGGAAGAAGAAAGTCTTCTGCAGGGAGGGGATGGCCACCTGGAATGATTATAAGGCTCTAGTCAGAGGATGTAGGGATGCAACTAGAAAAGCCAAGGCCTCCTTGGAACTAAACCTTAAAAGAGAGGTCAAGGGCAACAAAAAGGACTTCTTCAAATACATTGCAGGTAAAACTAAAACTGGAGGCAATGTAGGCCCCCTGCTGAATGAGGTGGGTACCCTGCAGACAGAGGATTCAGAGAAAGCAGAGGTACTGAACACCTTCTTTGCCTCTGTCTATACTTCTGGAGGCTGTCCTGAACTCAAGCCCCAGACTGCTGAGGCCCCAGAGGAGGCTGGGACAAAAGAGGAGTTTGCCCTGGTTGATGAGGACTGGGTTAGGGATCAGTTGAGCAAACTGAATGTACATAAATCCGTGGGTCCTGAAGGGATGCACCCGCAGGCACTAAAGGAGGTGGCGGAAGTCACTGCTGGGCCACTCTGCATCATCTTTGCTGAGTCCTGGGGATCAGGAGAGGTGCCTGAGGGCTTGAAGATAGCAAATGTTACTCCAATCTCCAAAATGGGTAAGAGTAGGACCCAAATAACTATAGATAAGTCAGCCTCATCTCCATCCCAGGAAAGCTGATAGAGCAATTTATCCTTGATGCTGTCTCTAGGCACAGCAAGGACAAGGGATCATTAAGGACAGTCAGCATGGCTTCACCAAAAGGGACTCATGCTTGACCAACCTGATAGCCTTTTATGAGGGCATAACTAGGTGGATAGATGATGGCAGATGTGATCTATCTTGACACAGTCTCACATAGCATCCTCACAGCCAAACAGAGCAGGTGTGGTCTAGATAATTGGGTAGTGAGGTGGATCATGAATTGGCTGCAGAATAAAAGCCAGATAGTAGTGGTCAATGGGACAGAGTCTAGTTGGAGGCCTGTACCTAGTAGAGTCTCCCAGGGGTTAGTTCTGGGACCAGTGCTATTCAATTTATTTATTAATGACTTGGATATGGGATTGTAGAGCACTATCAGCAAGTTTGCTGATGACACAAAGCTGGGAGGAGTGGCCGACACCCCATCAGGCTGTGCTGCCATTCAGCAGGACCTGGACAGACTGGAGAGCTGGACAGGGATAAATCTAATGAACTATAACAAGGGCAAGTGTAAACGTTTGCATCTTTAGGTACCAGTGTAGGTTGGGGACTTAGGGGACTTACCATAGGAGAAAGGGACCTGGGATTCCTGGTGGACAACATGATGACCATGAGCCAGCAATGTGCCCTTGTGGCCAAGAAGGCCAACAGCATCCTGCGGTGGGGTGGTTAGCAGATAAAGAGACGTTCCCCTCCCCATCTTCTCTGCCTTGGTGAAACCACATCTGGAATATTGAGTCCAGTTCTGGGCCTCTTAGTTCAAGAGGGACAAAAAACTGCTGGAGAGTCCAGCGCAGAACCACAAAGATGAAGAAGGGAATGGAACATCTCCCTTATGGGAAAAGGCTGAGGGAACTGGGTCTCTTTAGCTTGGAGGGGTGACCTCATTAGTGTTTATAAATATGTGAAAGGTCGGTGTTTGGAGGATGGAGCCAGGCTCTTCTCAATGTCATCTAAAGATAGGACAAGGGGCAATGGGTGTGAGCTGGAACATAGAAGGTTCCATATGAATATGAGAAGGAACTTCTTCACGGTGAGGGTGACAGAGCACTGGAATGGGTTGCCCAGGGGGTTTGTGGAATTTTCTTGTCTAGATATATTTAAAACCTGGCTGCATATATGTCTGTGCGACTTGATCTAGGTGATCCTGTTGCGCTGGGGGGATTGGGATGGATGATCTTTTGAGGTCCTTCCAATCCCTCCTGTTCAATGATTCTGTGATTCTGTTATATTACATAATTGTAATTCTACATCTGTAATGAAATCTCTTTTTGCTCTTGTCCTCATATCCCTCTTAACAATTCCTGTAGAAATCCCTTTATATAATCAATATTCTATTAATATTAAAATGTATAGTTTTCCTCTCATGAATCTCTGAAGAACAAATATTTAAAGTTATTAATTACAAAATCATAATTTTTCCTATTTCATACCCATGTCCTTCATGGTGACTGTGTTAAATAAAGTATTGCTTATATCATAAAGACAATCCATCCCAAAATAATCTGCTTATGTGCAGCAATAACAACTCATGTGTGTAGATTTATTACTAGTCAGACACAGCTTTGTGTGAAATTAACTATCAAGATCAGTATTACTCGTAATGACTAGAGATGTTCCCAAATTGCTTGCTCATCACCATCTGCCAGACTGAGGACTGAGACCAAGTAAGACTGAAAAGCTAAGAAATTTAGTGCAGCATTTCTTATGAATTCTGTTGTATATACATATAATACGAATAGAAGCTGCCTCATATGGGCAACATATCCAAGAAATCATCACTGATCATCATGGTAAAGCAAATCAAGTAATTTTTTCCTGACATTTTTTCTTCTTAATCAGTTTTATAAAGATGAATTCTGTAATCATGAAAGACACTCCGATGAGCAATGTTATCAGCTCCAAACTATCAGGAAAAGCATATGTGAACAATTAATATTACAATATTACTGTCTGGTGATCTGCCTTCCAAAGTGTGTTTAAGATTTCTTTAAAAGAATAATTAATGAATCATAGAATCATAGAATTGTTCATGTTGGAAGAGATCTCCAAGATCATCTTGATCTCCAACTATCAACCTAATATCACTATTCCCGCTAAATTATGTTTTCAAGTTCTAGGTCTACAGATATTTTTTAATATCTCCAGGGACTGTGACTCCACCACCTGTTCCAATACGTGACCACTCTTTCAGTGAAGAATTTTTTCCCAATGTCCTATGTAAACCTCCCCTGGAACAACTTGAGGCCATTTTCTCTTATTACAGCAGTAGTGACTTGGTAGAAGAGACCAGCATCCATCTTTCTTCAACCTCCTTTCAGGCAGTTGTAAAGAGCAATAAGGACTTCCCTCAACTTCCTTTTCTCCATTTGTCTTAGCCACACCTCATAAGACCTACCCTCCAGGCCCTTTACTAGCTTCATTGCTCATCCTTGGAACCACTCCAGAAATATCCTTCATGTATTGAGGTGCCCAAAACTGAACACAATACTTGAGATGAAGCCACACTAGTGCCAAGTGTGATCACTCCTATAGTTCTCTTGGCCACTATTTTTGATGCAGGCCAGCATGCCATGAGCTCTCCTGGCCACTTGGGCACACTGCCAGGTATCAGAATGTAAAGTATGTAAATGAATCTCTTTCTTATGCCAATATCTGTTCTGAAAATAAGACATTGAAAGTGGCATGTTATCTTACACTTGACAACTACAGCATCTGGAACAATGTTTTGCAAATGGAGTTAAAACATGAGTAATTTGTTTCCACAGCAGGCAGACATACTTCTTATTCAGAGTTTACCAGTTCCTGGTGTAGTACAAAAAGAAGAAAACAGCAGCAATCACTGAAGGTTTAGCTTGAAACGTATGAGTTTTTCAATCTCCAATGTTTAAAGTAAAGCTTCTTGAAGTGCTTCTATCTTTAAATCAGCATGGCAGTGCTGGATAAAATAAATACAAGCACACAAGAGAACAATGTGCTCCTGGAAGTGACTGTAAAATATAATAGTTTTCATTAGCATTTGTCTTAACATTCAGACAAATTTGTCTTACCCTTAGTTTTATCTTATTATTCCAATTAAGAGTTCTATAACTACAGATTGTACTGCTGGTAATAAAACAATACTTGTATTCCAAGCATTTGTCTACAGGAAGCATTAGTGTATGGCCAAATACTGTTTTAAGATTAGAATTATTAGTAGTTTTTGGGTTAGTTTTAGTCATTTGTTTGCAGGTATGGAAGTTAACATCCATTTTTAAGCAATAATATTGTGGGGTTTTATAAGAGGGTCATTTTCTGTTATGTTAGTCCCTTTTGACAGTATTTTATAATGAATGTACTTTTAGTGGAGAAAGAAAAAAGCATGAGATTATTAGAAAGAAATAACTGAAAGAGTCTATGCCGTTAATAAATTATTAATCACAACCTGATGAAGTGGCTTTCTGATATAAATCTCCACAATGGTGCTTTTGCTGAGTAAAGAGAACCTGCCTTTTATTACTTTAGATCCATAAATCTAATGATGTTGTCTCAGTAGTTAGCATAAATCTTCTCTAATGAAAATGGTAAAGTGTCAGGTAATCAGCTCATTTTGATTCAACAGTCATCAACTACTCATTTTCCTTATTAACTGTTGCAGTATTCATGGCGGTGCATGACATCAACACTGAGGGCAATAAGATGAATGTCCTTGACCTGGTCAAGGTATCTTCTGCCAGCTCACACTACAACTCAGTTGCAAAGCTGAGCAAAAACATATGCTGCTTTCTGACACAGTTGAAACCTACAGTAGGACTCCCATGCCCATGTCCACCCTCTGACAGCCATCTCCTCTTGGGACAGTGGTCTATCCCATTCTTAACATAGAATTTAAAGCAAAGGTTCCCATTTCTAGTACTATCTTCTCTTTGCCAATATGCCCTTGACTGGTGCAGGCATGCTGCATTTTGGTATTTTTTTCCTTTTAACAACCTGAATATCACTTGCTTTCTGTGAGACTGAGTGACCTCCTACCATCTTTGAAATATATTCACATTACACTTAAAATGATCACTAACTACTCAGTTATATGGATATGAGGAAAAGTCTCTAGCTATTACTGTAATAGTGTTATTGTTGAAAGGCTTTTTTTCTGGCAAAGATAAAATATTCAGTAATGGCATTGAATAAATTCTTCTCTATCATAGTAGAAAGTGACTTTTGTTAATTATCCATATGAGCTGGCATTTTGCTCCATTGCCTCATACCTGATTATTAAATATTGTGAGGTTTAATACTTTTGCTATCACAATACTTATACACTGCAGAAATTCTGCTTTGTCTTTTTTATAGAACAACTTAAGATGGAAGAATTTTATGGAAAATATAAGTACATCATAAAGTTAAGTACTCTGACTTCAGGCATTTAAATTTCCAATTGTATCCCAAAAACTCATGGTAAGTCTTAAATTAACTAAAGTCTATTGGGATGCAAATTTCCAATATTAAATTTCCTCAGGTGCCTAGAGACCTTCTGACCACATCTAAAAGTCTTTCAGGCTTGCCTGCCTTCAGTGCTCTAGCAAGACAAGTATGCTAAGTACTTATCTACAGAGCTCATGCAAAACATTCACCAAGAACACTTTGCAGAGTAGGTCACGAAGAGAGCAAAATTAAACAACTGGTGGTAGTGCCTGGAAAGTCTTTCAGTTAATAAGTAAACAGGCAGTGTTTTCAGGATACAGATCTTGCTCTTTTCCATCCTCCATCTGCAGAGCCTCAGACTTGATTTTTAATTGAGAGTACTAAGTACTTGTAGCTGCTAGCAGCTGCTAATAAATTGGGTGCACCTATATTTCTTTTTCTGTTGAACTTACTCACTTACACAGAGTAATTAAATATTGATTCAGACAAAGACCATGAAAAACTGGTCAGTTCACAAGCAGAAGTGGAGGGCAATGTAGCTTTCCCTTCCTAACACAAATGAGCAATATACTAGTGAAAGAAGCAACTGCAACCCTGACTCTTTTCTCAAGGATCAGTGTCCTAATATGAGCAATAGAATCAATCTCTTTGGAAGACACTTATTTTCTTATGCAAAGACAAACAGTATTAAGACCGATTGAGGGTTCCTCAGCTCATCTTCCTGGTGGAGCCTGATGACTAAAACATTCTTTAGGGAGATGTGGCTTACAATCTGCTTGGAGGAATGAAACATTTAACGCAGGTCTCCATGGACTGAAAGGAATGACACCAGGTATTTAATTACGAATTTGTGTTTAGACTTAGAGTTTTGATGACGGTGTGCTACTTGAATCGTAGGGAAATGATTGATTTATATTTGCTTCCATTGTAAACAATCCTTTAGCCAGCATGTTTGATTTTGTGAACACAACACGGGGCTATGAATCACCTCCCTCTTCTCTTTGTAGCTAATCAGTTCAAAATAAAATTTACTACTTGTTCATAAAAGATTTATCCACGTTCACAAAGCCATTGAACCATGAACTCATGGCCCACTCGTGATAACTCTTAGGTTGCTGTCCTAATGTTATAGGGTAAATGTACGCATTATAAAATGAATGGTTCTGGGTTTCCTAGTCTGACATTGGATATTCTATTGAATCATTAGGTACAAAAGTTACTTCTATGAGAAAACCTAACGATCATAAAGTTATAGAAAGGAACAGATAAGTTTATTTCAAATCATATGCTGGAGGTAGAGAAAAAAGCAGGGAATGCTGGCTTTCCAAGTATTCTTTTACCTTGCCTTTACTTTCCCTAGCCCATCCACCTACAAGTCCATTTCTTCTCCAACTACAAGCACGTTGCATAACATAAAGTTCATATGTTAGCAATGTACTTTTCAAAAATACAAAACTTGGATACCACAAAAGTGTTTTTTGTTTCCGTACATCAAATTATTTTTAAAACCAGCTACCAAAATTTCAGGGGTTTTTTAGGTAAACAATGACTTTGATAGAATTTATATGTAAATAATAAAGAATCCTCCTCTACAGAATAAATACTCTGGAGAGTAGAAGTAGTTTTCTTTTTAACTAAGCTTGTCAGTTTGCTTTTCTTGTAGATTTAAATACAAAGTACATTAGAACCTCCATACTTCAAGATGAGACTGACTAAAACTTGCTGAATGCCTCCTTTGAAGCAAATTCATCTTTTGTTTTAATTCCCTCTGGAGCCTGATATCAGGACAGCCTCCAGTAGTATAGACAGAGGCAAAGAAGGTGTTCAGTGTCTCTGCTTTCTCTGTATCTTCTGTCTCCAGGGCACAAACCTCATCCAGCAGGGGACCTACATTGCCTCTAGTGTTAGTTTTACCTGCAACGTATTTGAAGAAGTCCTCTTTGTTGCCCTTGACCTCTCTTGCAAGGTTTAATTCCAAGGAGGCCTTGGCTTTCCTAGTTGCATCTCTACATCTTCTCACTAGAGCCTTATAACCACCCCAAGTGGCCATCCCCTCCCCTCATGACCTGTAGACTTTCTTCTTCCTCTTGACTTGGCTCAAGAGCTCCCTATTTAACCACGCAGGTCTGCTGGCTCCCTTCCTTGACTTCCTACCTGTTGGAAATCTCTGATATTTGGCTCGAAAGAAGTGGTCTTTGAGTTTTAACCAGCTAGTTGGCCCTACTGAAGTGTCTGGTTGCAATTCTGCCAGGAATTCTGTTCCTGCCACATTAGATCCTGAACTCCACCCTCTCATGGTCACTGCAGCCAAGGCTGCCCTTAACCTTCACTGCTTCAGTCAGACCTTCCTTTTTTTGGTGAGTGTAAGATCCAGCAGCGCTCTTAATTTTCCTATTTTAAGTCTCAGTGTTCTTTGGAAAAACAGGACTGTCAGAAAAGCCTCCCTAGACTTAAAACTGTAACTTGAAGTCAAACGCATACACTGCTGCAGACACTCTTGCATAGGTATGTGTCACTACTGTGACACTGAGGAACCTCTCAAAGCTTTGAACCTTTGCAGTGGCACCTTACAGGAAACAGACAATGTTTTTGATATCTCTCAGCAATAATTACAGTGTCAAAAAATTGACACAGACTGTGCTGCAAAAGATACAGTTGGGCTGAATGTTCACACTTTTTTCAAAATCTGTAAAAGAATTATTTTTCTTTTAAATTAAAGGTATGAGCTTTTAATATACTGCAATACATCAGTACCACTGCATATCTATCATAGAATCATCGAATCATTCGGGATTGGAAGGGACCTCGAAAGATCATCTATTCCAACCCCCCTGCCATGGGCAGAGACATCCAACCCTAGATCAGGCTGGCCAGAGCCTCATCCAGCCTGGCCTTAAACACCTCCAGGGATGGGGCCTCAACCACCTCCCTGGACAACCCATTCCAGGCTCTCACCACTCTCATGGTGAAGAACGTCCTCCTCACATCCACTCTAAATCTACCCAGCTCCAGCTTGGCTCCATTCCCCCTAGTCCTGTTGCTACTCGCCATCCTAAATAGTCCTGTTGCTACCCTCCATCCTAAAAAGTCCCTCCCCAGCTCTTCTGTAGGCCCCCTTCAGATACTTGAAGGCCACAAGAAGGTCACTTTGGAGCCTCCTCTTCTTCAGACTTAACAGCCCCAACTCCCTCAGTCTGTCCTGATAGGAGAGGTGCTCCAGCCCACTGATCATCCTTGTGGCCCTCCTCTGGACACGCTCCAGCATGTCCATATCCCTCTATATACCTAATCTCTCCATAGATTATCTATACATACATACCTAATCTATCCATACCTTTATGTGGTCACTTTTAAATAGGCTTTTACTTCAACTGATAAGGAACTGAAAAACCTGGCAGCCCATGGCTTGGATGGATACACCCTTTACTGGGTTAAAAACTGGCTGGATGACTGGGCATAGAAAGTGGTTGTGAATGGTGCTGCATCCAGTTGGCATCCAGTGACCAGTGGTGTCTTCTAAGGATCAATACTGAGCCCAGTTCTATTCAACATCTTGGTTGCTGACCTGGATGAGAGGATTGAATCTACCATTAGCAAAGTCGTTGGGGACTGTCAGAAATTGTTGCAGAGAGATCTTGACAGGCTGGGTCAGTGGGCAGAGGCCAACAGGATGAGGCTTAACAAGTGCAGGCTCCTACATTTTGGCCACAGTAACTTCATGCAGCGCTACAGACCGGGGGATGAGTGGCTGGATAGCAGTCTGGCGGAGAGTAACCTGGGAGTACTGGTTGATAACCAGTTGAACATGAGCCAGCAGTATGCCCAGGTGGTATGAAAGGTCAGTGGCATCCTGGTTTGTATCAGGAATGGTGTGGCCAGCAGGATTAGGGATGTAATTACTAATTACACCACCAAGGTCTCACCTTGATTATTGTGTGCGGTTCTGGTCCCATCACTTCAAGAAAGATATTGAGGGCCTAGAGTGGGTTCAGAGGAGTAACAAGGCTGGTGAAAGGACTGGAAGGAAAGTCTTATGAGGAGAGTCTGGGAAAGCTGTGGTTGTTTAGGCTGAAGGAGTCTCAGACGTGACTTTATCGCTCTCTATAACTGCCTGAAGGGAGGTTGTAGTCAGGTGGGGTTTGGGCTCCTCTCCCAGGCAACTAGCAACAGGATGAGAGGGCATGACCTGAAACTGTGACAGGGGAGTTTTAGGTTAGATGTCAGGAAGCCCTTCCTCACAGAAAGGGTGACTGGACTGCCCAAGAAGGTGGGGGAGTCCCCATCCCTACAGGCATTTAAGAAAAGCCTGGGCATGGTGCTTAGTGCTATGGTCTAGGTTGTAGTGATGTTAGGTCACATGCTGGACTTGATGATCTTAGAGGCTTTTTACAGACTCAATAATTCTGTGAATTGTGACATCAAAATTGATGAACACTAGACTCTTTCAGGACTGAATGATCCTACAAGCCTATTAATGGCCTAAAATAGTCACAAAACACCAAACACTTCATATATCGTGCCTCATCTTTACTACTGCTAGCTGAAAACAGCATCAACATTTCTGCCAAATGCTCATATATGCATGATCTTTTTTAAGACTGTTGAATACCTTCTACCCACGAGTAGTATAATCTGTTCTAACATCTTTAAACTACTAGATCTCCTTGAAGTATTTTGCCATTAACAATTTTGTAAATCCATTTGAGGTAATTATCGCAGAAACTGTCTTAAAATATATCTAGAAAGTTGAATTTTCAGTATATATTTTGTAATAGAAAACATGTTATTTGTCATTGCCCTACTCTTCTTTTCTTAATTCTGCTTCCTGCTGGTTTTCAGATAGCTTTTACATCCAACTGCAAATTGAAAATATATGCATATTGATATCAAAGAAATAGGAACACTATTGTACTAAAATCCAAGATATTTTTATTGCCTGTTGCTTTCTTTTCCTGGTGTGTTGCTTAAAAAGAAATCTTTTAAATAAGTGCTTGAGGCATAGTCAGGCATAAATAAACATGTTTATACACATGTAAACATATGTGTCCTCTTGCAGCAATTGTAAGTGGCATTGCAAGACCACAAACTTTGGGGAAAAAAGTAATCCCAGCCAGGAGGTATGTATAAACAGCATTTATTTTTGTTCCTGAGACACTCACAGTCTTGCAAAAGGAATTGGATAAATAGTGTGGTTTGTTTTCCATTTCTTGAGTGCTGTTCATGGTTTTTTTCCTTGAACAAATAAATGAGTCATAATAATTTTTAGGTGGTTCCCTACAAACTCCAGTAGTTTTCTTTTTGTCTCCTCTGAATTGCAGCTAAGGCATACTAAGGAACCGACAGGAGCACCTCTTACAATATATTGGCAATGAAAATGGAATAAAGCTGTCACTACTGCTTTCTGTTTGTTGGGTTGGGTTTGTTTGTTTGGTATTTTTCTTTCATCAGGAAAAACAAACAATATTTAGAACACTGGTGAGCTGCTTGCCTCAGCTCTAGAAAAATCTTCTGGTTTGCGTGACACACCATGGGTTTATCTTTACTTTTCCTTACTACAATCACCTCTTCATAGCTCTTTCTATTTGCTTGTTGCTTAGCTATATATCTAGTCCCAAACCAATGTTAGGCTTAGGTTTCCAGTCTCAAGGTATACAGAAAGTACTCACTCTTTCTGGAGGAAGATTCTGAAGCTAAAGAACAGTTATGGGAGTAAAATGTTAGCACAATTTCTGTGCCTCATCTTGCTCTGAACACACTCAGCCCTCCTTTACAGCAATTTCCAACACAAGGCAAAAGTCTGCTTATTGAATGTACTTGTTTGGTCTGTGCAAGGAAGAGTTTTTGTCCTAAAATCAAGAAGACACACGTCTTAAAACTGCCCAGAATGGTAAGAATAAACTTAGATAAATGAGACATATGTTCATTTATCCTACATAGTAGCCACTAGCAGGGATTTATGAAGTGTTCTGGATGGAATCAAAGTTGCTGCTTTCTAGAATAGTACTTTAAAGAAACTGGAGACAGAACATCTACTGTCAGTCAAGAACTAATTCCAGATGAATTTTATTGGCAAAGAAAGATAAAATTTTATCTTCATGCATGATAAACTTAAATTGAGTTGCCTAAACCCACTGAATTAATTACATGTCTAGGATTCACCTCAGTGCCAATTTAAGCAGATAAGCCCAGCAGTGACACTGCAAAAGCATCGTCTTCAGAGAAATTTAGTTCTTATATTCCCCTTCCAGTCATTTATTATGGTGTTTACATAATTGACATTTCTGTGTATTCTGCTCAAACCATAACATTTTCCTTCTAGTCTTTCGAAGGATAATTTAGACTTGTGTTGCAGTAGTGTCTTATATTCTTGCTGCATTCCCTTCAGTTCAAATGCTTCTCTTGAGTGTCAAGCAGGGTATTACAAACCTAGACCATAAAATGCAAATCACAGACATGGTAAAATTCAACTGGTTTTAATACTTAACATTTTTCCTCTATTAAATTTCTGTTTTGTTGACTATTACAGAAGTTGAATTCTTACTAGCTCTGTGTCAATTTTTAAGTAAAATTATTTGGAAGGCAAGTCTTCTGATGCATGAAAGAACTGACACTTTTCTAACTCCTGCAACAAGAGTTAGTGTTCAAATGTATCTGAGGTAGAAACTTTATGCCTGCATTTCAATAGTACTACTCTGGTTTGCTGGGCTGGAAAACTTAACTCTTTTTCGACATAAATGATGTCTTTAATTACTAGGCTGAAGACGTAGTGTTGATTGTAAAAGCTCAGTAAACATTGTTTTACATGATTTGGAACATGATTAGTACATAATTTCCAGCCCTGCCATTTTAGATATTTCATTCCCCTACTCCCTTTCCTAATGCAATTAACATTAAGAAGACGTTAGTCAAAGATACAATTTTAAAGACACCTTCTGCCGAAGAACCTTCATTAAGAGCCTCTGAAATATAGAATACTAATGAAAGCCTGTCGTGGCATGACACTTAGTTAAGAACTCACAGAGTTTGGAGTGTCTCAGTTTACGATATTAAGATATTAAGCAGGGAAGAATGCTAGGGGGTCTGCCTGGCTGAGCAAGGAGCTCCTGGACACGCTGTCACACAAAAAGAAACCCCACAAGGAGTGGAAGGGAGGACAGCTAGAATGGGGGGGATATAAGGAAGCTGCCCGAACAGCTAGAGATCTGGTTAGGAAAGCCAAGGCACAGTTTGAATTGAACCTAGCCAGGG
>JAOXOE010027740.1:0-17637 GCA_028565055.1 Phoeniculus purpureus | reverse complement strand
TCCCTGGAGGTGTTTAAGGCCAGGCTGGATGAGGCTCTGGCCAGCCTGATCTAGGGAGGGGTGTCCCTGCCCATGGTAGGGGGAGTGGACTAGATGATCTTTTGGGGTCCCTTCCAATCCCTAATTATTCTATGATTCTAAGTATTGTCACAGATTCATACTTTTTATATCCTGGGTACATTCGGGGGCAACTTCTAAGTATTTAGTCCCCCTCAGTTATTTTCTTTCCCGTAAACTTATCCAGTCTTCCTGTGAGAAGCATGCAGACAGATGTCTGCTCTGCAGTGTCAGTGCTAGTCTCGCCATCATCTCTTGCCCACGCCTCAGAGTGGAAAGGGAATGAGGTATGTGGGACTACAGCTCCGTGGAGAAAGCCTGTCACCCATTGTACCACTGCCCACAGGAAAGCCATGAGGGAACAGCAAGAAATGAGATCATGGCTAGTATGAGCTACTTTGGGAAAGCTAGGTGACCCCTGAAATGAGATCTGACAAAATCCCAATGTTCTCTGGGCTCAGGTGCGTCCTGTTAAGATTGCAGGAAATTTAGGCTGGTAGGAGCTGTGGCTCTTGATGGACTTGCACATTCTTGACAAACTGAGTGGTTCTGCAGCAATGGCAACCAGAAATCAGGATTAGGCAACCTACAGACCAGCTCAGAAGAGGAAAAATGCTTCCATCACTAGGACAGCATTTGGAAGGCTTGCCCTGAGCAGGGCCAGAACACCAACTTCAGATGTTGGGGAAGCAAAATGTTAAACAACCTTCCACAGATTGAACCTCTTAAACACTGCACAAGGCATGTTTTCCCTCATGAAACGGGAGACTGGTTCCTGTTGGCATTCAGAGGTCTGCCAAAGCCAGGCTGAGCGTACAGTCTGAATTTTGACACTTCTTGTCTTCAGGGTGCTTGAGCTTTTTGCAACCTCCTCTGCGTGTTTTCTTTTCTTTGTGCAAGGTAGGATTGGACAGGCAGCCAAACAGCAGGCACCGAGCGCGTGCTGATGACAGACCGCCGGTGTGCTCTGGGCTCCTTCAGGATGCTAACAATAGACAAACGATTATCACCTCTCCCATGCGTGGGAAGGGTCTTGCCAGGGGTGATTGCAGTCATAGCCACCAGCGCAGCTTTCCCACAGGAGCACACATGACTTTTGGGGATGCACTTTGACTATGGGGGAACCAGCAACCTTTCGAAATCTGTCCAGCTGAGGGGGTATTTTCAGCCACTCTGACCCAACTTTCTGTTTCTCACGGCATTACCTCTCCCCGAAATGATGCCCTTCTTTACATTGCTGCACCTCTGCCCTTATTGCCAAAGGCTCCTGGGAATCCAAGGCAGCACTTACATCATCTGTGGAAAGAGGGTGCCAGTTTTCTGCTAGCTTGGCTCTGTTCTGCAGAGATGCTGCAGTTCTCTTTCCATGCATCCTGAAACAAAAGGCAGCTGCTGCAGCTGCTGATTCTGTAGATGGTGATTTAGGCCCTATACTGCTAGGGCCTCCCCGAAGACCAACACTTGGTCCCCCCAAGAGAGAGCTGAGGCCTCCAGCACACAGCTCAGCTCTCTGCAGCGGCCACAGTAATTTCATTTCTAAACAGCTTGGGAGGAGATGGGGAAGGTGGGAAGAAAGGGGCCATCTGAGACAAATGAAAAACTGGAAGAGTTCAGCTGCAGCAAGTACACGGAGCTGCAGCCAGCACAGGATCATCTTCATCATAAACCTCCTAAGCCTGTTCTGCAATTTGCATCTGGATGTGGTTCATTCCCTATGAATGTTCATTAGCAGCTGCCCAGCACTAAGCTGCTTGCTTGGGAATAATTAGGCCCTTTCTCTGAAGGTCACGACAGAGCTAACATTATAACTTCCCTTTCTTTGAACATCTAGACAGTTGGATGCTGCAAGCATTGATTAAAATGCTCTTGCAAGAGGTGCTGGGAATGCACAGGCAGCGGGGCAGCATAGACGACGAGTTTGATGCTGCTGAGTTATTTTTACAGCAAATGTCAAAAGTTGCAAGACAACTTTGCTGCTTAAGCTGGAGACAGCAAAGGGATGGAAAAAGGGAGGGAAGAGAGAATATGGAATAAACCTGAGAGACAATGTTGTATTTGAGCTCTTAGTCTTACTGACGGCCCAAGGTTCTTCATTCAGTCATAGACAGAGCAGTGGCTCCAGGACCGTGTTTTAGGTGGGTGGGTCATCATAACTCTTCCCAGCCCTCAAGCCCCATGGGCTTGAGCACTGAGAAGTAATTTTCAGTGACTCATGCGTCACTGTTAGCCAGCCAAAGGAGCCCCAAGGGCTGCATCAGCTTTGAAAAGACTCTTCATTGCACAGGCTGTGAGAATGGGGGCATGGGAGCCACTGGTTCTTGGCATAGTGGCCCCATGTCAGGTTTTGTGGCCAGTTATTCAGAGGCAGTTATTCAGCTTCTCGATGGACAAGAGTGTTCCAGCTGTGGATCAACCGATTTCTAACTGTTGAGTACCTAATTCCAGTGTTGCAGGAGCTCCCAGGACTTGTCTGAGAGCTGCCTAGTGGCCTGTTGCCAGCAAAGGCAATGCTGGGGAAAATGGGAAGGCTTGTGCAGTCCCTTTGGTTCGTGAACTACTTGCTCACACTGTGTAGCTTGGCTGGAATTTCATCACATATGCTTGTGGAGGCTTTGGTCCTAGGAACCGCTGACAACAGACACCTCTGTAGGACGTGAACCTAGTCGCATCTGTTAGATGGCTCTAGCTGTCCTTGAGAAGCACCATGCTGAAATGTCTCCCCACTAACTCCTGGCCACAGGTGTTGACTCCTCCAGCCCCATCTGCATTGACTAATGCCTGTCAGAGCTCATCTGATGTGGAGTGTAGGCTGAGAGTTTCTGGCTGACTTGGGACTGGACTGTAGCAATGTAATTTTGTCCAGATATCTACCACTTCATCAAAGCAACCTGCTTTGTCCTCCATGAGTTTAAAACAAACTGTCTTCACAACCTGCTACAAGAGGCATTGGTCCTCTTTGCAGAGGCAGACTGGAGCATGGCTGAGGTCTCAGAAGGAGGATAGAACTGTCCCACACAAAGAGCTGTGTTTCACTAGTTAAGGGCAGCTTATCATCATTAGAAGATAAATGATCTCTGAGATGCCCACCAAAGCCTTTGACATCATTGAGAACTAAGCAGTGTAAAATGAGGATGACTGGTCTGCCCCAAAGTTTGCTGCTATTCTTAGCAGTAGCTGATTGCACTTGGTGAGAACTCACCACGGGTTCCCTAAAACTGATAGTCTCTTGTGTTACTGTGGTGAATGGTGGTGTTTAAAAGTAATCTCAGTCATCACAAATCACTGGTTTCATCAACAATTCTGGTGCCACCTTTAAAAAGGCATCATGTTCGTCCATGCAGCTGAAAGCCAGCACAGAGACTGATCAACAGCCCAGCCTCAAACAGTATTGGTAGAACCTTGTGAAAATGCTGCTCAGTTCCATTGTCTGCCTGTAGATTTTCAAGGAGAACAAAACTGCTTGTTATCTTTGTTGTAATAGTCGTTAGGCATGTCTCCATATTGGCTTGCTCAAGGTTCAAAGAGACTGAGGTGAGGAGGAAACGGTCATGAATTGCTCTAAAGTGACAGACTCCAGTCAAGTCACTTCACTCCAGTCAAGAGGTTCTTCTCCCCCTGTACTCCGCACTAGTGAGACCACATCTGGAGTATTGTGTCCAGTTCTGGGCCCGTTGTTCAAGGACACGGAGCTGCTGGAGGGAGTCCAGCGCAGAGCCACAAATAATGGTGAAGGGAGTGCAACACCTCCCTTATGAGGAAAGGCTGAGGGAGCTGGGTCTCTTTATCTTGGAGAAGAGGAGACTGAGGAGTGACCTCATTAATGTCTATAAATATATGAAGGGTGGGTGTCAGGAGGATGGAGCTGGGCTCTTCTCAATGTCATCTAGTGACAGGAGGAGGGGCAATGGGTGTGAGCTGGAACACAGGAGGTTCCATATAAATATGAGAAGGAACTTCTTCACAGTGAGGGTGACAGAGCACTGGAACAGGCTGCTCAGGGGGATTGTGGAGTCTCCTTTTCTGGAGACATTTAAAACCTGCCTGGATATGTTCCTGTGCGACCTGGTCTAGGTGATCCTGCTGTGGCAGAGGGATTGGACTAGATGATCTTTTGAGGCCCCTTCCAATCCCTAATGATTCTATGAAGTCCGAGATTTGACTTGACCTTCCAAGCTAAGAGAGCCCTCCTTGTCCCTGCTGAGAGCAATAGGCCTCAGATGTTCAGCATCTCTGCAAGTTAGCATCCAACTCTTGGATTCTCTTTTGTTTCATCTCATACCAGCACAGATCACAACTGGAGCTAACCAGATGTTATCATCTCAACTGGAGTTCTTGAGAGCGTGGGACAGACAGTGCTGAGGCCTGTCCTTAAGGTCAGGATGCTCACAGAATCATAGAGTCGTTAAGATTAGAAAGACCTTTAAGAACATCAAGCCCAACCATCAACCAACACTACTCTTTGCATGGCCAAGCCTAGCCCTATTTTTCTCAGGAAGGAGTCCCAGCATTGACATTGACCAGAATATGGTCTTTGTGTACATAAAACGCAGCAACATTTTGTTGCACTGGAGTACTTTGCTTTTGGAACATTTAAATAAAGGAACAAAATGTAACCTGGAACCATTTCTAACTCCCAGGCACACAGATAACAGTTTTGCTCTACTGGATGCACGCATATTTAGACAGTCCTTTATTAAATAGACAAGAGTCGTTCTATTAAAAACTTGCATGAAGGTGGAGCATGTATTTTAGTATCTCTGCAGAAGGCTGTATACTCTGTTGTGACAGGGACCAGCTGTATTTTGTGTTTTATGCAGCACCTAAGAAGGTTGGAGTATAAAATCCAACAGCTGTGCTCCCAGGTGTACAATGCCAGTGCAACACAACATCGTATATCAGTGCAGCTGTGGGTCACTGTGGGGTGACATGATGGGGAAAGACTTGCATAGGAAATGAGAGAAAATAGTAAAGCTCTGAGTGCTAGCTGCTCCCTTCAGCCTTGCTTTGTCCCCTGCTCAGTGTCAGAAGTTGGAGTACTGATTGCTCTGATCCACCAGCAGCTCTCTAGTGTTGCCCAGACTCTGTACACCAGTTTCTGTCTTGCTTTCTCCAGAGTGCTGTGATAGGAACCAAGACTAAATGGGCACTGATTTTTTAAGAGGACACTTTGGGCCTAGAAGGTTTTGTCCAACTGCAGTTCTCTTTTCTGTCCATTGAGTCAGGTTGTCATTTATAACATCTTGCATTCTCCTGTGGTCTATCATCCTCCGCAATGTGTCTATTAAGCACTTTTGAACTGATCAATGGCCTTATCCAAGTGACAAAACTCCAGTTGTTGGTAGAATTGCTGCCAAATTTCAATTTTTGCACCTAGCTGCTGCAGCGGGACGTTTTTGGTTCTTCTTGACCAAAGACACCTATGCAGATCCTTCTGATGTCTTCATAGGCTAGAGCTAACCTATTCCTTATTCACCAGCCTTTCTTGCAGTGCACAGCTCAGTTATTCAGGTTCACAGCCCCAGGTACACTGTGTGCTACATGGACCCATTCAAATGAGCTGGACTGTTGGCCAAGAGTGCAGTCGAAATCTCCATGACTGGTGAGGGGAATTTGATGCCCCATCTCAGACGCAGGCAGCTGGAGTAGACCCAGGGACCCACAGTGTTTGCTTTTGATGAGGGGGCTGCATCAGGACACCCATCATCTCATAAAAGGGTTTGACCTCTAAAGTCATGTTACCAGCTCAAAAATCTCTGTGATAAAGGACCACTGACAAAGACCATTAATAATCTGGGTCTTTGCATTTGTGGATGACCGGTCCTGTCTGTAGGGAAGTGCTGAGGGTGCTGTACTAGCAGAAATTTTTATCAGTCCATGAGTGGCTTTTAAAGAGAAGCTATTTCACATTGCTTCCCACATAATGACCAATGGAATAGTACAGAACAGTTCTTCTCAAGCCTCTCAAGTCCATATGTCACTGAAACCCACTGAGAAAGAAACCCAGAGTCTCTCATGCAGCTTTCTCCCAGTATCTTTAGTTAACTGGCTTTCCTTCTATTTCCCCTTCTTTTGATGACTTGCTTGTCCATGTAGGAAGATGTTTGAGTGTCTGTGGTAAAATTTCACAGATTCTGATAATTTTTGACTCTCAGGACTGACTCAAAAATGTAGGGAAGATGAGGCACTCAGACCTGTGCTCTCTTGTGTATGTGCTTATGTTGACTTAACCATAAAATAAGCCCAAAATTTTGTTGCCAATTCATGCAACTCGTCTTGCTCCTTCCAGACTCCCTACCTTCCTCTTCCCAGTGTTGTATAGGTTCTTGCTTTCTTAGGTCCTTCCTTTCTTGAAAACACACTGGAGCAAAATTTCTTACTCAGTGTTTAAATAGCGCTTGGCCATGCCCAGTTCATCACAGCAGTGATGTACATGATTTTGAAGGCACTTCCCACCAAACTGATTGCAAGTCTTTTGTTTTCATGGACACAGGACCAATGTTTTAATATGTTTTCAATGCACCATGTAACAACAGCTGTCCTTCAAATGCAACAAGATTAGGGAACTGAACTTTCCTGTGTGCCTCTGAATATTTTCCCCTCAGTTTCTGTGCTTTTAAGGCAGAAGCTGAATATTTCAACATCATTTGAAGATAGTTTAGTCCTCCTCATAATTTGCCAGAGTGGATTAGACTTGCTTTTATGTTAAATTGGAGGCTTCCTCTAAAGCATCCTAAAAAGAGCTAATTTCATTAGCATGCTGTTGATTTATTATTTATAATGACTGTTTACAAAACAGCCTGTGAAGACGATGAGGCCCCAGTCAGTTGACTGCATATTTCTACAGGCAGCTCCAGCCCTCCTGAGCAACCTGCATGCCCAGGCTCAGCAAAAACTTAGCTGCTGATTAGAAGTGATTTGCAAGGAGAGTTCAGACAAATGAATCCATCTCTAGTGTGAGCTGATGTAGCTCACAAGGGGATGTATCTTAGCCGGAGGTTTATTGTAGTGTTTTCTGTGGGCTGTCCACACTTGGCTGTTTCACTGGATGACATTTGCAAGACAAGGATTGGTGCAATCCCATATTGCCCTTTCCCGATCTTTTCCTCTGAGTACCAGCATTCAGTCTACTGGTTTGCTTAATGGTACCAGAAATTGTGAGGCACCAGCTCTAGATCCCATCCAGAGTCCTGAGTATTCTTAGCATCTTCAGACTAAACTGGAGGCATTAAGTCCTTTGGGCATGAAAGGAGCCTGGAGAAATCTTGTCCCTTTACTTGACTCCTCTGTTGGAGGGCTCTCTGCTATAGCCAATGTTTTTGACCATTTGCATGTGTTAAGCCTGATTACCAAAAGACTGATGCATGCTGGATTTGATTCTCACAGTTTGGGGGTATTCTTTTCCAAGTACAGCAGCAGAAGTGGTGAGGTGAGTGCTGCGCAGTGTTGAGCATCCCTCCCGTAAACATCAGTCACAGGAATACCAGTTACAGTGGTGGCTACTGAGCCTGCAGGTATTGGAGAAGTGGCTGAGAAACATTGACTGGTGCTGAGGCCAGCAACGGGAAGAGATTGATTGCTCTGCTGCTGGAGTGGGGCTGTCGGAGCTCTGCTGCAGTGCTGCAGGCTCTGTATTCTGGGCAGTGCTGCCAACATTAAGTGTTTGGCTGATGTTGTAGGTGCTTTTGTCTAAAGGAATCAGTCTGAATTGTACAGATGAGCTTTTTCAGAATCAGCTTTCTGCTCACTTTGTTCGGCACCTCTGTTAAGTTCTGGTTCAAAGAGACACTCAAAAAGTTGTACCTAGATAGTGTCCCTTGGCTTTAAGGAGGAAAACACCCTTCTCAGCCCTGCACATGAATGTAGAAGCCTGATGGGGAAAATACAGAGGACTTAGGCTTCCAAAGGCCATCATGGAGGCCAAAGGTTCTTGCCCCTCCATGAGGACTGTACAATTTCTAAAGGGCTCAGAGAGCTGTATCAGCTATGAAGAATTGCCAAGTGAATTATAACTATACTGCTATAGCACAATATCATCCCTTCCATCATTGAATTCCCAGAGGTGCCAGGCAATTTCCTCAGACTTCCTGACACCCTGTGCCCTTCCAGCCTCTCTCCAGGAAAATGGATTGTCTATGCAGTATTCCTGTGCCCTCATATGCTTTCTGGTGTGGGCAGAGTGAGCACTTACTTTCTGGCAGGAAAACATGTAGACATGTAGACCCACCCTTTGTAGCCTTGTAAAATGCTTTGAGGACTTTAGCCCAGATGGTATGTGGCACCCCACACAGCTGCAGAGTCCTCAACCAGTGTTTTGGTTTTCACTCAATGCAACACCAAGCTTTAAACTGTTTCCTTTGGTTCTCTCACATCCCTGCACATTTGTTGTTCTGACCAGCTGGACCACATCTAAGCAGCAGAACAAGAGCCAAGACCCGCTTGTGCTGCAAATTCGTGGGATCAATGAACATGCTAGCCCCTGCCACCAATACCTGCTAACCCTACGCACTGCTGGTGCAACTTGTCAGCCGTTTCTGTATCTTCTGGAGTTGTCCATTGAGATGATTTGATCTCAGTTAATCAAACTGGCTGCTGAAATCCCAAGCAGCTCCTGAAAAAGCAGCTAAAATCCAATCATTCATCTTGAGACATAATGTCTGAATTCAGCTTAGTGGATGGTTTTGGCCAGCTTTGTCTTGGACTTCAAGTCCTAGCCTCTGTGTTGGGCTAGAAGAAAATCTTTGCTGCCTTCAAATACACCTCCAGAGCTGGTTGATATTCCAGGAACAGCACATCCTTGCTTTGCTCTGTTCTCAAATGAAGGTCTTAGCATGTTCGGTGGTGTGTAACTGAGGCATAAACCACTTGGATGGGAACTCAAGGGCAGCACTCTCTGCCCAGGTACCTATGGCTCTGGTAACCTGAGACAGAACAAAGACTCAGGGCTTTCTGTGTCAGATAGATTCACATTCCCAAGCCAACAGCCTCTCTCCTACACTGAGAGTCTTCATTTGATTTTCACATACCCCTGGGGAAGACACTAGGTTCCCCTGTTCCTGCCTTTCAGATGTGCTAGGTCACACTGGGGTCAGCTCTCCCAGCAGCCGAGGCATCATCACTATAATGCTGCTATCTTGCTGTGACATGGCACGTGGGACACCACCTGCTACGGCAGAGCAGGCACTTCCATGGTGGGAAGGACTCATGTCTGCGTAAGGATGGAAAGAATCACTAGCAGTTGAGGATGCACAGTCCAGGAGTTTTGCCTTCTCTTTTTGAGTCATGAGTTATTTTTCTCCATCCTTCCATCCATCATCTCATGTGCTGAATCTCCTGTCTGCTGGGTTGTGTATGTTGTAGGGTAAAGTCAGCACAACCACTTAAATTCCCTACATCTGCATCTAAGTCAATTCTTATGAGGTCACACCTGTTGTGTTTTGGCCTGGCTGCACCACGCACAGGACTCTGGAAGATCTGCACCTAAACAACCTGTCATTTCTGAGTAAGAACATCAATGCATAGGTGAACCAGGCAGCCTGGTTCTTCCCAAAGATGCTATCTCTTTCAAAAGTGGGTGCGTTTTTATAGTAGGGAAATCCCAAACTGTACGAACACATAAAGTGCGTTAGCGATCCAGCAGAGTGGCAGGAAATTGCTATGTCCTATCGTAATAACTGGATTAAAAGTTTCAGTAACAAACCCTAACCAATGCTGTTTATAGCACTGATTAACTATTTATTCCCTTCCATCTCCAACTTCCCTCCTCTACTTCCCTTGCCTCACCATCCTCTGACATTCTCCCCCATCTCCTCCAGTGCCTTGCTGCTACACATCTCATCTACACCTCATAGCTACACACCCACCATGTCCTTCTCCTGGGCATGTGACTTTGTCCACATCCCGCTGGTGGTTCTGCTCAGTTACCCCATCACAGCTCTCCAAAGTGAGAACTGAGTGCTACGTGGTGCCTGACCAATGAGGTCTACAATTGCTTGGTCTCTAGGAACCACTGTAATGACCATAGTGGCGAGGATGATTAATCAGGAAATGGTAAAGAAAATGCTTATAATGAAGCATCTGAATTTCTGACTTTACTGGGGGGCACAAACTCACAAACAAGGTCATGGAAAAAAAAACCCATTGAAAATAACTAAATACAGAGACTTTACCTCTGGGTCAGGAAATCTTTAAACCGCAAACTGTTGCAAACTGGAAGACAATTGTGGGGAAATATTTGGCCATGATCACCATGTCTTATATACTGGTTGGCGCTGGAGACAGGATGCTGAGTCTAAGCAGGCGTTTGTGTTGCCTGGTGCCTCTAGTCCTCTGTCTCACCACAGTCATGGTCCAATTAGCCAGACATTGATGACTGAGACAGAAAGCAAAGGCTCCTACTCACATACTGTGAAATGATGAATGAAGCAACATCCTTGGTGTACTTCTCCTTTCTGCTTGCAGAGGCCATGACTTTTGAAAGCTACATCTGTGCCCTTACAGCACATGGCAAAAAATTCTCAACACCTGGAATCCCCCTTTCTGCTTGAACAGAGTGCAGAGGGCACGGCCCAGGATTGAAACTCAGTGGAATCTGCAGTATGGAGACTTTTCCAGTACTTAAAACTCCTCTGGCATCTGGTTGTGGTACCAAGCAGGGCACCGTGACTGCCAGACTCAGTCTGCAAGTATAAAGCAGAGTGAGGTTGGCCCAGGAAGTACCAGGGCCATGGGAGGTCCTGCTCTATCCACACACAGAGCATATTTTTCATCCTCTTCCCATGGGAATTTCATCACCTATGTTCTCAGCCTGAGGACAGTTCCTAGTGAGGTATTTTGTTCTGTCCTTCATTCTTGGGACCAGAACCCATAAAGGCAATACAAATGCGAATGTAAGTTTATTAAAAGACCTAAATATAGCCCTAAACTGAAAATGCAGCTTTTAAATAGGTATCCGACACAAAGGTCTGAAGGTAGTTAATACACGTACCAACCACTGATTGATAAGAGTAAGCAGCATTGCTGATAAGCTCCTTTGATAAAGCTGTTGCTGGGCACTGCAGATATGTGCCAAGTCCAGCCTTTAATATCCATCTCAGTCCCAGAGGCAGTGTTCTCAGGCAGTGCTGCCAGAAATCACAGAATCCCTATTTATCTCTCATACAGCTTTCAGTGAGTCCTGACTAGTCTTCATGATGTGGTCTTATAAGCCTCAGATATCACTGACCTGGCCATGCATCACTAGCTGATATCTAAGCAAATTACATAGTGACGCAAGTTGGTACCATGACTTCACTGGCAGTAAAGTTACTCTCCTGTAGCTCCAAAGGTTTGTGGTGTCCCGTGTTGCTGAAGCAATGATTAAATTCCCCATAATCAGTCCAGCTGGTCACTTGATTGGAGAAGAGGTTTCCTGCTGGAAGTTGCTAAGGTTGTTCCTTGAGGTTGCATGCTGGGTTGTAATAGCCTCCACATGCATGAGCTTCTCCCATCATGAATAGTAACGAAGAGGAGGAGAGAAATCTGGCGGGTGTGTGGCCTCACTTGTCTGCTAGAAATGGCACAGGATAGCTCTGTCCTCTGATCCTTGTGCTACAGAGGACTGTGTTCCTGGGGAATCGTGCTAGGCTCTGGTGCTGTTGACTGCAGACTGGGGTAACATAACAGCTGATCTTTTACTAGCTCCTATGGCATCTTGTCAATTGAGAAATTGGGAAGGGAGGATCTGGGTTCAGGGTGTTTTCAGGACATGCAAGACATTCCATGTGGTTCATCGCACTTCTGAGCTTGAGCAAAGACTAGTTGAAATCTGGGCTTTGCACTCTCAAGTGCAGCACTGGAGAGAGAATGGTTGTTGAGGTTATAAGTCTCAGTGATCATCCCTGGATTTATGGAGATTGCCTTAAACCAAGCAAAGGAGTTCCCAGTGACTTCTCTATTTGACCCCATGTCACAGAATCACAGAACATTAGGGATTGGACAGGACCTCAAAAGATCATCTAGTCCAATCCCCCCCGTCACAGTGGGAGCACAGCTTTCCAGTCAATCCTGAGGTAGGGTTGAAAAATCTTGAAGAAAGAATAATTTGCTTTTGGGTTCCTCAAGTCTTGTCTTTAGAAGGCATTTTTGAACATCTGGTGTTGCGCGTGGACAGCAGTCTGTGTCTGGAGGATCATAGGATCTCCACTGCAGGTGTGCACCAAGGGCATTTCCCAGCCCCTCCCTCCATCATGGTCCATGCACAATCAACTCTTTCCTCCACTGCTGCCCTGAGGTGGCAGAATCTCAGGGCTCCTCTGATGGTGCTGATCCAAAAGACATTAAACTGTTATCTCTATGTCTCACTCCATCAATATTTTTTCAGTCTGTATTAAAAAAATCCTACTATGGTTTTTAGCACAAAAGGGGAAAGAAGAGAACCTTCTATGTTCAGGACATTTGGGACACCACTAGAATTCCATCCATCTGTGATTGGCCCTCAGACCGTCATACTCAATTTATTTCTCAGCCAAAGTTTTTCAGCCATCTGCTCAAGTGGAACAGCTTCCAGCATTTATTCCCAATAGTGCTACTCTGAGGGAGCGCATGGATTTTCTCCAGTACGACAGCATCACTATTTTCCAAAAAAACTCTCAGCCCAACCCTGCAGTGACTGGCGGGGAGCCCTCCCTGTTCTGCACCCCGACCTTGAATTTTAAGCAATTGATCAAGGAAACACAGAACTGTTTCTCTTCCACTTAGGACTACAAAATGTGACTGATGTTTTTTAAAGGGCTCCTCTGCAGAGATGTTAATGAGGTTGCCTTGGATACTCAGCTTAAAATGGTGTTGCTTCAGCTTCTTTTATGTCAGCAATCAACACCACCACCAAAAAATACACAACAACCCATAAACAGACCTGCTTGAGTAGGGATGGGGGACTCCTGGCAGGCAACTGGAGCAGATAGTGACTCACAGTTCACCTGCTGCCAGCAGTCCAGTGGCTGAGCTTCTCCAATTGTCTACTAGAGCATCAACACATTGATCTCCATAATTATTATCTCCTTAAATTGAAAAAAAAAAAAAGACAACCCAATGAGTTTTCCAGACATCCTATTGAAAGTGCCCAGAGAAACCAGAGAAATGGAAGTGGTTTCCCACGGAGAGGAGGATGAGTGTCTTTAGGGAATTATTCGCAGGGCTCAGAGACCCACTTGGATTACTGCTTCTTAGTGTGTTAGCATCCTTCAGCTGAGCTGTGAGAGTGGACTGTGTCCACATTTAAAAAGCAGGATGTGAAAATATTTTTGGAGTGGGCACACAAGGTAGGTGCATTCCATGTTTTGATGATCTAGCTGACACAGTGCTCACTATGTCTCCAAACAAGTCTTCTTTGAACATCACTCTCCCCACTTGTAAGCAAGGCTGAATTCAGTGTCACATCGCATAGGCTTCATTGGACCTTTGAAGACATATGTGGAGCCACTGATGGAAAAGTATGAGCCAGTTCAAAGGATTAGCTTTGTCAAACACCTTTACATATGAATAGAGATCAGACTGATTCCTTGATTAGCAGTTAGATTAATCAATCTAGAAAGGAATAATATTTATTATTATGAATTATATACTTACTAATCCACTTATCCAGATTATATGGATATGTAGGGAATAACTTTTCTATCCCTCACCAGCAGTGCCTAAATATGACAATGGAAGGCATCCTCAAATCCTGAAGTATACTGCCATTGTGGTACTAGCATGTCTTTCCTGTGAGGACCTACAGGTGAACCTGGCACTGTGCCAAAGCTGTCAAAGCCAAGGTTTAGATCACAGAGCAACTCAGGTCAGCAGGGACTTTAGGAGTTCTCCAGTTCAAGCCCTTCTCAGAGCAGCGCCAGCTTAGATCAGGTTGCTCAGGGCTGTAGTCAGTAGAGAATTGAGTACCTTCACAAACGGAGACTCCATGGCCCTTCTTGGCCTTATCTCAGCGTTTGACAGCTCAGCTGTAACTGAGCTTAATTGCCCTGACTTGGAGCCTCAAGCCCCAGTCTCACTTGAGAGCTTGGATGCTCAATTTATACCTTCAGTGCATGCTCTTCTTATAGCCAGACTGTGGAGATATGGATCTGATAAATGGAAAAGAAGGCAGCTGCAATAGAGGTTGGACTATTGCATTTGCAGGTTGGCAGTCAGCAGTGCAAAGTCCACTTGGCAACTCAGTGCTGTTGAGATGCTGAAGAGACTGGTACTAAGGCCAGTACTTTTTTTACAGCTTCACTGATGGTCTGGATAATTTGGCAAAGTGCACTCTCAGGAAGTTTTGAGATGACACCAAAGGAAGCAGAGGGGAGGGAAGCACTTGATACCCGAGAGGTTGCAGCTGTGGCTGAGAGGGATTCAACAGACTGGAGAAATAGGCAGACAACAAAAGCAAATGCACAGTCCTAATAACCAAACCTCATGAGGGAACGGGACAGACTAGGGGACAGCTGGCTGGAAAGAAGCTTGATGGGAAGAAGCTTTGCAGAAGAGGAGATGGGATAGCTGGCAAATAAAAATAAAAGCAGGAGTTGACACTGTCTACAGCAAAAGCTAACTACACCCTCAGCAGTGTTAGCGAAACTGTAGCTAGCGCATCAAGGGAGGCAATAACTCTCCTTTGTTTGACCCTTCTGAGATTATTTCTGAAACACTGGGTCCATTCTGGGACTCCCTAGGACAAAAATTACAGTGACAGTTGTCACAGAATCACAGAACATTAGGGATTGGAAGGGACCTCAAAAGATCATCTAGTCCAATCCTTTCGCCACAGCAGCCTTGTCTCTTATCTATATGTTATACACACAGAGAGTTTTCAGGGTAGCCAGGTTGGTCTGATAAGATGTGCTCTTTATAAATCCTTGCTGACTGTTCCCTTGTCCTTCAGATGCTTAGCAGTGAGTGATGGGAGGATTTGCTCCATCATCTTCCCAGGGTTAGAGGTGATGTTGGACAGGCTGTAGTTCACCAAATTATCCTTCTTGCCCTGCTCAAAGTTGTGTTATGTTTATGTTTACCTTCTTCCACTCATCAAGAACATCCCACTTGTATGATCTTGCAAAGAAGTTAGACAGGAGCCTTGCCAGGGCATCAACCATAATCCTCAGTGTCCTTAAGTACATTTGACCCTGTCCTATGAATTGGTGTATGTTCAGATGGCTCAAGTGTGTCCTAAGCCAACCTTTCTCTAGCACAGATAATGTCTCAACAGTGCAGACTGTTGCCAGGATCAGGGACCTCAGAGGATGAGGGCAAACCTCAGAAATAACAAGTGAGTCAAGGACGGCTTGGAGTAATTCAGATACTCTAGGTCTGTGGCCATTAGGTCCTGCTCCAGTGAGCTGCAGGACTACCTTTCTCTCAGCCTTCCTTGTTCTGCCAAAATACTTCTTGGGAGCTTCCTGACTTCCTTTCACATCTGTTAGTGGCTTCCTGAACGTCTCTATGTACCCCATACAACTTAGGCAATGCCTCACTAATGTTCCCAGGTTGCCTGTGCCAGCTTCTACTTTCTGTGTACTTACTTCTGGCATTTGACCTCATTCCCTGTTGATTGATGCTAGATTCTGCCCCATGTACTCCGGACAGCAATGGCCCATTCTTGTGCTTGGAGGAGGTGGTCAGTGAAGATGTACCAGCTATCTTGGCCTCTTTGCCCTCCAGCGAAGTCTCACACAGCATCCTGCTAAGCAGATCCCCAAAGCAGCTGAAACCTGCTCTTCATGTGTAGTTGGGGTTCTGCTATATGTCTAATTTCAGCGACTGAAACTCTGGCATCTCATGGTTGTTACTCCAAGGCTATCCACAGCCTCCCTCTTCCTGAACAGCTCTTGATTTTATGAGTCATGGCTCCACCAGATCATTTTCTCATGTTACCTTATTGATTACCTTGACAAAATTATCATCAAGACAGAAATCTTCTGGACTTCTTGCACACAGGCCCTTTGCATTTCTAGGGGTAGAGATGTTGAAGTCCTCCATGTGAGATGCTTTTATCAGGCTTGATTCAGGTGGGTTCACATCAGCCCATCCCTGACAGATATTTTTCTGCCTAGGTCAACAGCTCTTCCATTTCACTGCCACAACTCATATAAACATTTCATCTACAGGTTATGTTGATCCTGCAGTAGGTATGTTCTGTGCATACAACCAGAGTTGCTCCTTCATCTAGAGAATCCAAATTTCCTTGTCCAAACAGACAGCATGGTAGTAGGACAAAGAAACGTGAGACCACCAGGTTTGACCACCATCATTAGTCTGAAGGAACAGAAATGTAGATGTTACAGTGCTTTAGTTAAGATACACTAAAAAACAGTGGTGAGGATAGTCCTACTCATAATGGGGAAAAGACGAGTTTGATTTCTTCTCATTTACTGTGGACATGAGGCGAGCTAAGGCAAGTAGAGCCTACTTGAATGCTGAACAGGAATGTCCACACAGATAGTTTAATGAAGTTTAGCTAATCCAATTTGCAAAGGTTAATTCAGATTAATTTTCCTGATTGTCTCCATGTAGATAAGGCCAAGGTCACTTCCCCAAGGTCACTGGCTAAGTCAGATGCAGGATCCAGACTTTCTCACTCAGGGAGTACAAGTCACCATTTCTTTTCCCAGGCTGACTCACCCCTAGCCGTGTGCTCCCTTCATATTGCCCTTTACAAAAGAAAACAATTTCTTCCACTTTGCCCAATGAACAGTCCATATCACTGGTTCTTGCTATTCCCTTTTAGGCTGAAAATCACTAGAAAATATTTTTCTGGGTGAAGTGTGCCAACTGTTATATGGCAATGGCTCACAGAGAAACCTAGCACAGATATAGGAATCAGTGATCTGCTAAAATCTTGCCTAGGAATCCAGAACAGCCCCTTCCACCTTGGTTGCAGAGACACTTCCAAGCCCTCCAGCTGGATTATATTGTCAGGTCATCCAAATCCTGCTAGTGCTGCTTATTCTGACTCTCCTGGACACTCAAGTACTCAGCTGCAGTTATTCAGAGCCTCCCTGCATAAGCAATAGCAACAGTTTTAGAAACTGAATCTCTGCTTTGCAACTTAATCGTGTGCAGAGTGGATGGGACCTTCTGCTGGGAGTATGTTTGTCCCTTTCAGCAGGGGTTTTCACTTCTGCTTCTCAAGAGGGTTGTGAAGCTGCTAGAGGGAGTCCAACGTAAAGCAACGAGGATGATGAAGGAAGTGGAGCACCTCCCTTATGAGGAGAGGCTGAGGGAGCTGGGTCTCTTGAGCTTAAAGAAGAGGAGACTGAGGGGTGACCTCATTAATGTCTATAAATATTTGAAGGGTGGGTGTCCGGAGGATGGAGCCAGGCTCTTCTCAATGTCATCTAGTGATAGGATGAGGGGCAATGGGTGTAAGCTGGAACATAGCAGGTTCCACATCAATATGAGAAGGAACTTCTTTGCAGTGAGGGTGACAGGGCACTGGAACAGGCTGCCCAGGGGAGTTGTGGAGTCTCTTTCACTGGAGGTGTTTAAGACCAGCCTGGATGTGTTCCTGTGTGACTTGGTCTAGGTGATCCTGCTGTGGCAGGGGGATTGGACTAGATGATCTTT
>JAOXOE010027739.1:0-17637 GCA_028565055.1 Phoeniculus purpureus | reverse complement strand
GATCAACATTAATGAGGTCACCCCTCAGTCTCCTTTTCTCCAAGCTCAAGAGCCCCAGCTCCCTCAGCCTTTCCTCAGCAGGCAGATGCTCCACTCCCTTCATCAACTCTGTGGTGCTGTGCTGGTCTCCCTCCAGCAGCTCTGTTTCCTTCTGGAACTGAAGGGCCCAGAACTGGACACAAGATTCCAGATGCAGTCTCACCAGGGCAGAGTAGAGGCGGAGGAGACCCCATCCAATCCCCCCAGCATGACACTGGCCATCTTGGCCAGAAACACCAACAGAACCCAGGTAATCAGCTGCTGCATCAGCATTCCAATGTCCCACCTTTTCTCTTCTCAAGCGTTCAAGTTTCTCTGCAGTAGGCTTTTTGTCTTTCGCATCTTCGTATTTTGCTTCCAGAGAGGACATCCACTTTATCCCATTACTGTCTGACCACTCTGGCACTGGTGCTACTCCTGCAAGTTTCCAAACATATCAAACTGTCTGTGAGTAAAATTCAATCCAGAACTACAAGGTACAAAAGAACAATCCAAAGTCTCTTTTTCCTTCTTGTTCTCACTGCAGTTAAGACTCCTTAAGGATGGCAGCCACGCCCCCATGCCCAGACACCAAATCTCAGCCTAGCAACTTTACCAGGTCCAGATAAACAACCCAGAAGGCTCCTTTTTTCCTGTGCAATGGCCTAGAGTACGCAGACTTAAAGCCAACTGAAAGAAGAAGCTTCATCAGGTACTGTGCCAAGGACATAGAATCTCAGGATTACTGAGGCTGGAAAAGCTCAGCCAGCCCAGCCCAGGACCTAAAATTACCACAGAAGCCACACCAGGCCACTAAGGGCCACAGCCTGGCTGCCCTTCAACATCTCTGGGGATGAGAACTCCACCACTGCCCTAGACAGTCCATTCCAGGCTCTGATCACTCTTTCCATCAGGAAGGGCTTCCTAACATTGAACCTATCCCTCCCCTCGCAGCTTCAGGCCCTGCTCTCTCATGCTGGCGCAGGTTGCCTGGGAGAAGAGCCTGATCCCCACCCGACTACAACCTCCCTTCAGGTAGTTTTAGAGAGGGAGAAGGTCCCCTCTGAGTCTCCTCTCCTCCAAGCTAAACACCTCCAGCTCCGTCAGCCTCTCCTCATCAGACTTTCCCTGCAGTCCCTTCCCCAGCCTAGTTGCTCCTCTGGACCAAATCCAGCTCCTCAATCTTTTTCTTGCAGTGAGGTACACAGCACTGCCTCCAGTACTTGAGGGGAGACCTCACCAGTGCCCAGTACAGGGGGAGAATTACATCCATATTCCTGCAGGCCAGTCAAAGAATCCCTCTAATTGTAAGAACCCTTAAGATCATCATGTCCAATATTTGACTCAGCACCGCCAGGTCACCACTAAACCAAGTTCCTAAGCAGCAGGCCCCGCAGACTGTTCAAACCCTCCAGGAATGGTGACTTCTCCACTGCCCTGTGTAGCCTGTTCCAACACCCAAGGACCCTTTCAGTGAAGAAATTCTTGCAAACACTCAGCCCAAAGCTGCATGCACGTGTGTGGATAACAATACCTTTTGTCTTCTTCTTTTTTCTCTTTCCTCCGCTGCTTTCTGCAGTTCTTTTTCTCTTCGCTGCCCCCTCAGCCACGTTTTTCCCAGCTCCATCCTTGTGCTGCTTTGCAGCCCCTGCAAACCCACCGCCCTCCTCGGCAGACCCCAGGGGAGCTTCTTCCTTCCTCCCGAAGAAATCGAGACTCTCCAACGAGACGCTGGAGCCGCTCTCCCTTATCACCTGGTGAGAGAAGAATAGGGAAAACACTGAAAAGCGCCGGACAGGCCTCAGAGCCGCGGGTAGGCCGGGATCTCCCCCAGCACGCAACGAACGGAGCCTGACGACCCCTATGCGGAGTAAACAAGCCCCAGGCCCTCCCGACACCCCTCCTTGGCGCCACCGTACCCCGAACCGCCTCGCATCGCTCTCGAACCGCCGGACATCAAAGCGAGCACCGGCCCCTAGGCGCCGGAACAGCTCCTGCACCTCCATGTTTGCCACGTGACCGGAAGTCACTGGATCTTCCGGGAGATGGCGGGGCTTGGCGGAGTCTCCCAGCAACCGCGGTCGCGTTGCTATGGCAACCGCCAGGGCTTAGGCTTCGCTAGGCCGCGCTAGGCCTGGAGCAGCGATAGGAGGTTGAGAGGGGAAAGGACAGTTGTAGGGCCGGTTCCAGCATCGGAGAGGCTCTGGACTAACTGGGGTGGCTGTGGGGTTCTTCCTCTTCGGATCCTTCCAGACTCTCTGCAGTGCCAGGGTCTGGAAGGATCCGAAGAGGAAGGACCCCACAGCAGGGTTTTGTTGCTGATGCTTAAGTGCCTCTGAAATATCAAATCCGGAGTATTGGAAGCCATAAAAGTGTTCGACATCTTTACAGGCGCTTGGTCCTTTTGTGTATTCCTGATGGCGAGTTAATTGTGCCGCTGCTCAGGCTGTTTTTAAGGAATTTCAGCTGAATAAGAGGACAAAAAAGCTTTTGTGGGGGTGGTTTTGTTCAGATGTGTCTGGGGCTCTGGTGATTTACAGTATCATTAGCTGGTCTCAAAGGACTGACCTCTCTTCTATCCATCACAGCACGCAGCAAGTAGAGATTATCAGCTCTGCTGGGCACAACCTCTCTGCCTCTTAGAGATGCAAACTCAGGTCCTAGATATTTCTGAGGAGGTAAAACAGTGGCTTATTAGCACTTTTCATTGCCTGCATCATCCCTTGGTTTATATTCTCTCTGTGGATGGATGAAGAAGACCCTTTGTGAGCTACAAGGAGCAGCTCTGCTTTTCCCTGTGAAAGCAAAAGAATGTTCTGCCTTGGGTTTGATTCACAACCTGGCCCTACCCTCCTGTTTTTAAGACCCACAGAAGGTTTCAGTGCATGTTTGACATGAAGCCGGTTAGCAGTTCCAGCAACACCTCAATTAAAGTCAGGAATGTGCTCGGTTAATTGTTTAATCCTTGATTTCTGCTGATACAATCCTGTGCTGGAAGAAAGAAAATGCTAGAGGCAACAGCAGGAGCAACCTGGCAACTGGCTCAGCAGCTTGGGACAATCAAGAAATTTTGCATAGATTAGGATCAGAATTTATTTAATTCATGTATTTGGACCACGAAAAGTTCCACCTAGATATGAGTTAAAATTACTGTAAGGGTTACAGAGCACCGGAACAGGCTGCCCAGGGAGGGCGTGGAGTCTCCTTCTCTGGAGACTTTTGAGACGTCTGGATGGTTTCTATGTGTCCTGCCCTAGGTTTTATGGTCCTGCTGGAGCAGGGGAGTTGGACTCTATGACCCTTGGATCTAACCCGTAATGATCTGTGCATCTGTGTGTATTTATTGATGATGATAATCTGTAAGAGACCTGGCAGCACAGATCTCCTTGTACTCCGTATCAGATCAAATAGAACAGATATCTTTCCATGATGTTCATGAAACAGAACAAACAGGAATCCATTTATGCAACAACAATCTTACAGAAACTATTTGCTCTAATAAAAGTGTCAAGGGCCAACGTTTCTACTGCCAATAGCCAAGAGACCGGGGCAGCGGCTGTTCTTCCTGTAACGTTCCCTACTTTAATTACGAACTCTGAGATGAAAAATTGTGTCGACGCCATCCTCCCCACAGCCCCTATCTGCCTGATTTATAGGGCTTTTTCTTTGCCAGCCCTTTGACTTGCTGGCAGAAGGGTGGAAGCAGCCACACGGAGCCCTGGGCTGGTGCAGAGCACCACCATGCTGACACTTCCCTTGTTTGCGACAGGGTATCTAGAGCGAATAAAGTCAACGCGGGAGAGACACTCGATGCTGCATCCTTGGGGCTGTTCCCGGAGGTGAGTATCTTGCTTTTCCACTGGAAGAAGTCACTACTGGTTGCTGTGAGAGGACTGGGAAGAATGTGGAGGCATTTGTGTAACAAAGAACTATAAATCATCTCCAGTATCCATCACTCACCAAGAGATGCTGTCAGCAGATTCAAAAGTGAGGAAACGGGAAATATTCTCTTCGTCAGTCGACTAGGATGGCCCTTTGTGTAAGGCCGAGGAGCTCTCTCTTCTGGGGTGACAGCACCAGGAGGGCAGAGAGCCCTGTGCCAGGAGCAAGGGACCATCGGCAGGAGCAGCACCTCACGCAGGCTCCCATCCCTGGGTTGAGCCTCCTCACTGGGAGGTTGATCTGCCCTGGAGCAACCAGAGAGGCCAGCAGTAGGACACGAAGGGTCATGTCGCACATCAAGGGTGAAAGAGAGGAGTTGGTGAAACACAAAAACCAGAGCAACTGAAGTCAATGCAGAGCAAACCCGCTCTTGTCACCAGGCTGGGTTTGGCTCTGCTCCCGTGGTGCTGCTCTATCAATTACTCAGCGCTAATTGCCGAGTCAGCGCTGACACCAGAGAAGCAGCAAATCCGCTCAGAACTGCACCCGACACCCAAACCCCCACCCCGTGTTTGGGAATGGAGTGGATTTCACTCTTTTTCTGTGTTGTTCCTGCGAGAACCTTGGACCTAAAGGACCCCTCTTGGGTTTGACGCTGCTAAAACCCCGCAAGGCAGAGGATGACCTGCTTTGTTCCCTATTGATCCAAACCAGTAAAGACACAGAGCTCTGCCTGGACGTGCCAGGAGACACGGTGCTTCCAACACCAATGCACTGGGGCTGGCATCAAAGTCTGTCAGAGGAGGGTCAGCGCCAGCCTGTCCTGGCTGGAGCTGCTGGCAGGACGCCTGCGGTCTGGACCAGGGTGTGGGGGAGAGCCCAGGCTGGATGGGTTTCCCCTTCCATTTGTTATTCCCGCAGACAGCCCCCGGCCCCGCAGCAGGTACAGGCAGGGGATTCACAGCAGGGTACACGCTGACCCCAAAGCAGCCCCTTCACCCCAGGGGCGGCCGGGAACCTCAGTGACAGGGCAGGACGTGTTGGTCAGATGTTAGGTCATACCCAACACACTCATCGGCTGGAATGAAAACCCATCGACTCAAGGCAAATCTGGGAGCGGGTTCCTCTCAACGGACACTCACCTGCAGCCACCTGAAGACACCTCACCAAGTCCAGCCTCCTTTGTGCGTCTGTGCTCTCCTTCAGCAAGCGTGAGCCAGGAATTCCACGAAAGAGCCCCTTTTGCAGAGTGGCTCCCCACGACCCCACCGCACCACCATCGCTAATATGCACATAACAGTCAATTAGCCGAGCGGAGCGCACTCCTGACCTCCGATCCCTGCTGTGTCCCCCAATCCATTAACAGACCCTCGTCCTTCAGCTCCCAGTATGAATTGATGTCGCGGCCATTCTCTTTGGCCAAAGGAACACGCTTCCTCATTCAGCTGTCCGCTTCCACTTTCTGTTCCTTTGTCCTGCCCTTCTGTTCCCTGTGTTGCTAACCTGGTCACAACTTCTTGACCTCACATCCCAGGTCCCTCCCGAGGGTGTTGTAATCCCAACCGCTACCCAAGATACTTTTACTTTCCCTCCCCTCCATCCCCCTCCTTTACCCACATCTTATTTAGTAAAAATGGGTTCCAGCAGTGGGGGAGCTTTGATCCCCCTCTCCAAGAAATCCCTGCAATGTTTTTTGTTTAAAGACTTTCTCTTTGGAAGGCAAATGAATTCTTCATAAAGGGGGAAGTGGGTTGCTGCTCGGGCTCTGTTCATCTGAGGAAGACAAATGATCTCTTTTTATTACTTGAAAAGCACAACAGTTGAGGGTGTAGATGTGTGATTTATCTGTAATTAAGGATCCATTTGAGCAGCATATTAATTACAGAGAGGAGAATTCATTCTGCTGAATATAGAAGTCAAATCAAAGGGCCTTCAGCTAGGAGATAACAGAAAACATCTGCAGTTTGGGGTTTGTATCACACAGCTACTGCCACGGGGCAGCACTTCAGTGCAAGTTCCAGCTTTTTAACTTTTTAATTTAATCTGTGCCAGAGAAATAAAGTCCAGGGGGTCGGAGACCTCTCCCTGCTGCTGCTGGTGGCCCCTACCCATAGGACTGCTGGCTCTTACTGAACCGTTCATGGCATCACTTCACCCCAGAGCTGCTACAGGACCTGGCACAGCCTCCAACAACCACAGCAGTGCTAAACCAGGATTTACCGAAGATGCATCCTGTGAGCATTGAGGGGAGTAGGGCTCCCTGTGCCAGCCAAGCTCCATGTGGGGATCTGCCCTTGAGAAGGTTCACTTGAAGCTCTGACTTAGCTGCTCACCTCTCCACTCCAAGCAGCAGTTAACCCAGCTTCCCCAGTCCATGTCTGTGGCTCAGTCTGGTCATCCCAGATGTTTAACCTGGCCCCATGCAGTGAAATCAGGCTCCTTCTGCTCAGTGTCCATCCTGTGGCCCCAGATAGCCCAGGGTAGTGTCTCACCCATGTTATCCATGGGACATCTGCCAGCAGTCACAGTGAGCCTGCCCAGCCTCATCCATGGTGGTCTGTCATGGGAGGACAGTGGGATATTGAGGCTCCCTGGGGTCTTTGCAGAGCAGCAATCTCCCACACTTGCAGGTGCCTTGGCTGCTGGGGCGTGGCCAATATAAGTCCCCAGAGCTGCAGGAGCAATTGGAGATGCGCTGGAGCCGGCAGAGAGAGGTTTTCTCTGGTAGCTGAGAGCATTATAAAGTGCTAGCACAACAGTGTTGGCTTAGGACAGTGAAGTCCTAAACTTGGATAGGGCCACAGAAATGCTCAGAGGGCTGGAGCCCCTCTGCTCTGGGGACAGGCTGAGGGGGTTAGGTTGGTCAGCCTGGAGAGGAGAAGGCTCTGGGGGGACCTTCTAGAGACCTTCCAGTCCCTGAAAGGGGCTGTAAGAAGGCTATCAGAAGACTGCTCCCAAGGGCTGGGAACAACAGGACGAGGGGTGACGGTTTGAAACTGCAAAAGGGCACAGTGAGGCTGGACAGGAGGAAAAAGTTGTTGGATCTAAGGGTGGTGGATCTCTGGAACAAGCTGCCCAGAGAAGAGGTGGAGGCTCCATCCCTGGAGCCATTCAAGGTCAGGCTGGCTGGGACTCTGGGCGACCTGGTCTAGGGAGTGCTGGCCCTGCTTGGTGTAGGGAGATTGGACTGGCTGCCCTTTGGAGGTCCCTTCCAACCCAACACATTCTATGATCCTGTGGTTTTAAGTGTTACAGTGCTGTTCTCTGCTGCCACCCATCCTGCTGACCCACATCTCTCCCCTCACAGACCAGATCTGCAAACACATCACAGAAGTCTCATGTCAACAGGCAACAGGATCAATTGCTGCCTGCCCGGTGCAGAGAGGCTCCTCCAGCTCCCACGGCTCCCCTGGCCAGACCACAGCGGGGAGCTGGCACCGTCCGCAAACAGCCCAGGCGAGCAGCGCTGTGTCCCTCTGTGTGCTCCTCAAATCTGCATCCAGCCCTACCAAATCCCCTCAAAGGCTTTGTTTGCTGTGTTTGCTGTCTGCAGGGGACCGACACCGCTTTCCCTTTTGACCCTGGGACCACCAGGCAATAGTGTGCAGGATGCACCGGTGTGGAGCACAGCCCTGGTCCCCTGCTGCTGGTTTTGCTGACAAAGTTTCATAGACTCATCAAACCATCAAGATTGGAAGAGACCTTCAAGATCATAAAGTCCATACAACCCCCAACCACTAACCTGTCTCCTCAAACACCCCAGCTGCCTGGTTTTTGAACCCCTCCAAAGATGCTGCCTCCACCCCTTCCCTGGGCAGCCTGTTCCAAGGGCTCCCCACTCCTTCTGGGACGAAGCTTTTCCTCAGATCCAACCTGACCCCATTTCCTCTGGTCCTAGCACCAGTCCCTAGGGAGAAGAGGCCAACTCCCACCTCACTCTGACCGCCCTTTAGTTGCAGAGAGAAGTGAGGTCTCAGCCTCCTCTTCTCCAGGCCGAGCAGTCCCAGCTCCCTCAGCCTCTCCCCATCAGACCTGTTCTCCAGCCGATCCGGCCACCTGGCAGGACTGGCAGAACAAGTCTGGAAAACCAGCAGAGCCTGGGTGCTGTTGTGCAACGGCGCCTTCGTTCCGTTTCCGCACCAAACAGCATTTCTGGAGTTGCTGAAATAGCTCCTCTGCACTGCAGGGTCCCTGCCCTGGAGAGGCTGTTGCCTTCATCTGCTCCTTCACAAGGAAGGGACCCAGGGCTTCCTCAGCAACCCACTCACTCAGTGCTGGCTGATGTGAGCTGGAGCGGCTGGAGCAGAGCCTGGCTAGCACCGCAGATGGCAGCTGAGCCCCGGCGCTGCTGCAGCCCTGGCATCGTGAGCCCAGCACAGGGTGCCCCAGCCCTATGGTTTGGCTCCAGATGGGGTTTCCCTGGCTCTGTTCCTCCCTGCAGTTTGAGGCAATAAGCGCCAAGGAGTCCTGTTCACCTGGGCTGGCCCCAGCCCCATGCCAAGGGCCTGTGCTCGTGGGCTGATAAAGCCCTATCGCGGCTGTGGGGCAGGCGGTGAGGGCAGTGCTCACCTGGTTGTGACCCAGTGACTTCGCTGGCAGCCTCACCGGAGCTGCAGCACAAACACGAGGCAGCTGGGGCAAGGGATTTACCCAGCCAGGCTGCTGTCACGGGGCTCTGCTCTCCTCTGTGGGTGAAGGAGAGGTCACCCTTCTGCCCAGCCCCTCTCATCCCACCTCTTGGGGTGTCTCTGCACCCTTTCCCTGCCCCACATCCTCAGCGACGGCCCCGCACTCTGCCACGAAGGAGGCTGCAGTGTGATAAGAACACCCAGAATGACTGGTAAACCCCAGTGGCACCCTGCAGATCCTCATGGCCAAGGAATTCCCCTGGGAAGGGCTTTGAACTGTAAAACAATCACTCGGCCCCACAGAACTACACTGGATATAAAGGGATTCAATCAGGTTGCTGCTGATCTCTTCACTCCCTAACAGCTGAATCAAGGCGCCGACAGCGACGGAAGGAAGAAATCCCCAAAACTGCCTCCCAGGAAGCTCCATTGACACTGCAGAGCATTTTCCAACAGCTGAATGAAGCAGCCAGGGCGTCTGCGAGAGCAAACACCCCACCCAGCGCTCCTCCGGTGCAAGGTGAGGTCTGAGCAGGGACAGCCCCAGCTCAGCCACTACAGCAGCAGCTCAGAGAAACAGGTTTGGACGGTGTCTCCACGTTCCAATGGTGTCTCCAGGTTCTGGTGGCGTCTCCAGGTTCTGGTGGCGTCTCCAGGTTCTGGTGGCGTCTCCAGGTTCTGGTGGCGTCTCCAGGTTTGGACGGTGCTCCCTTGGGCAGGAAGGTTTCCTCAGCCAGAGGTTCAGTCCACATCAGGGGGACCTTTCACCCCATGAAGGTGTCAGTATGTGTCTCATCCTCTAGTGACCCACGTCCCTTCTACTTCCCCATCTCCTGCCACCCAGGGGTGGGAGACAGCACCCAGCAGGCTGTTTGGCAACTTCATAAATTCACACCTCTTGGGTAAACACCATCTGCTCCTGACCATGTGTTCTTGTTATTGACTTTACCCTGCCTCCTCGCTCTGAGGTGGTCACCTTCTCCACGGATGGGGCCTTGAGCATCCTGGTCTGGTGAGAGGTATCTGTGCCCACGGCAGGGGTGGTGGAACTGGATGACTTTTGAGGTCACTTCCAACCCAAACTGATTCCATCAGTGTCTACCTGTGTCCTCTGCTCGCTCTCCTTAGCTTTCTCTCAGCTCAGCCCCCTCTTCACCTCACCAGCTCCTCTCTGTGCACCTCAGTCTCCTTCCCCCAAGGTTTTCACTCACCTTCTCTATGGGGCTTTCCGGAGAGCAGCGCTGACACTGGACCTCCTCCCAGAGGCTTCTTCACGCACAGTTTTCACACCCCCATCTGCATCTTGTACTGAAGAAGGTGCAGACATCAAGCCTCAAAAATGCTGCTCCCCTTAGAGCAGCAGCTCAGCTTCTCTCTCCTCTCCCTGTCCTGCATGCTCCTCTGCACGACCAACCACCCCTGATGCTGGATGTTCATCAGCTGGAGAATGTTCCACCCATTTATCTCCAGGAGCCCTCTCACAGAGCAGCAGGTAATGGGCACAAGTGGAAGAATCCAGTTCACTTCCAGCCCCACAGGTGGGAATTCGATAGTTAGGGGTGGAATGTGAAGAGGTGGCCCCAGACTGCTGCTCTGAAATCCTTTCCCACAACAGCCTTCACTTGAATTATGAGAAACAGAACGGGTATCAAACCAAAACCTTTCCAATCAAAGATCTTCTTCAGCTCTGCAGTGACCTTCATGCTCTACTGGCCCACGGGCTCAGTCCCCTGAGCTGATGGGGTTTGGCTTTGCCGGACACTCAACCCCTAATTGGTTTGTTTAACACTCACCTGCTAAAGTTAGGGGAGGGTGAGGAGTAAACTGGGCTGGGCTTAGGGCAGCATCGTTAGGAGCACAAAGACACTGGTCTCTTCACCTTGTGGAGCCTCTCGTTAGTTTTGGCTGAGACCTTGGTATAAAATCATAGAACCATCCTGGCTGGAAAGGACCTCCAGGATCATCAAGTCCAGCCCTCAGCGCAACAGCTCCCTAACCCCCAGACCATGACCTCAAGTGCTCTAGCTACTTGGTTTTTAAACACCTCCAGGGATGGCAACTCCACCACCTCCCTGGGCAGCTTGTTCATACTCTCTCAGCAAAGAACTTCTTCCTAGGATCCAACCTAAACCTCCCCTGATGCAACCTGAGACCATTTCCCCTTGTCCCATCATTTGGGGTTTGGGAGAAGAGACTAGCACCAGCCTCACTACAACCTCCTCTGAGGCAGCTGTAGAGAGCAAGAAGGTCTCCTCTTAGCCTCCTCTTCTCTAGACTCTATAACCCCAGTTCCCTCAGCTGCTCTCCACAGCACCTGTTCTCCAGCCCTCTCCCCAGTCTTGTTGCCCTTCTCTGGCCCCACTGCAGCCCCTCAATGTCCTGATCCTGTGGCAACCAAAACTGGTCCCAGTCCTCGAGGTGCAGTCTCAGGAGTGCAGAGCACAGGGGCATCTCTACTCCTGCTGGTTACAGGTCCAGGCCACGATGCTGTTGGCCTTTGTGGCCACCTGGGCACCCTGTTGGCTCCTGTTCAGCCAGCTGTCAACAAACACCCCAAGGTGCTGGATGAAACCCTTAACCCAGGTAGAAACTTCAATGGGACAGCAGGAAGGACACTTCAGTGCCACCAACCTGCGTCCCTGCCCGCTGGACCAGGCTGGTGGGTGATGACTGGGAGGAGGCACAGAGCACACAGCAGCCGTGGGTCAGGAGAAATGGAGTTTAATTATGGTGTACATTAAATTAAACGGCAGTCTGAGCACTGGTCTCCAGTTCGTGGCCACTTCTGCACCATAGGGCAGCTCCTGCTAGTCCCAGCAGGGGTTACGGTCCTGCTGTGCTAACCACAGAGCAGAAGAGCCCATCTCACCCCAGGCCAAGCATCCATCCAGTGTTATCAGCAGTGCTCATGCATCCACGGGCACCGTTACTCCCCCCCACATCACTCTCAGCAGTTGGCACATGCTGGAAAGTTCCAGAATAATTAGGACAGCTGAGGAGCATTAGGTCCACTGATGGAGGGGTGCAGGTACAGAGGAGCTCCTGAGCATCCCCCTCAGGATGGGGGATGATGCCTTTTGTAGCTCCTGCTGCTTTGGGAGGTAGGACTTGGGCATCCAAACCGCCGCTGGGCTCTGGAGGGTGTGGAGCCTGGTGTCCTCAGCAGGGATGTCCCCTTGTTGCAGAGGTGGGCTCAGTCACAACCTGGAGCTGCTGTTGCTGTGGAGCTTTTCCTCTGAGAGCTGCTGCCAGGTGAGACAGGCACCTGGCAGGGGCTGTCACCAGCCTGTTCACATCACAGCCCAGTGCCCTGCATCCTGGAGGCTGAGAGCACAAGGCTGAGAGCACCGTGTTTATCCAGCAAGTGGAGAGCCAACAAGGCTCAGCAGCAGCCTGCTCATGGCACAAAAAGAGCCGCCCGTACTGGCCGTTACTGGGCAGGAGATGAGGCAGTAACTGGGCAGCCAGTCCCTTCTGTGCCCCAAGGAGTGGAGAAGAGGAAGACGCTCTCTGAACCTGACTTGAGGCAGATGCCACAAGCATTTCTTGCAGCCTCACTCACTCCCATGGCAGCAAGTGCCACAGGCTCACCTGAGAACCCCCAAACACTTCCTAGCAGGCTGGACGTGTCAACTGGGCTGCTGAGCCCTCCCCACACCTGCCACAGTCCATCTCAGAGTCCCCAAAAGCAGTCTCTTGAGGTCTCCATCCAGATTGTCTCCCCAAGTCTCTTGAGGTCTTCATCCAGATTGTCTCCCCAAGTCTCTCGAGGTCTCCATCCAGATTGTCTAGGCACCACCAGAGCTCTGCTGGGCTCCCCCAGTGCCCTTCCTTCCCATGGGGCAGGGGACACATGGGGCAGGGGACACACAGGGCAGAGACAGGGGCTGCCCAGCTCTTTGGATTAACTCAGTGAAAGGAAGAAGAGAAGTACAAAACCCAAAGCATCCTCAGCTCTGACCTTTAGAAAAAAAAACCAACCAAAAAAAAAAGAGGGAGGAAGGAAAGAGATTTGGGAGCTCTATGTACAGGGAGGGAGGGGGAATTGCACTTAATTACAGCAGTTTACATCCATTGGACAAAATCGGCTTCTTTTTATATAAATCTCTGTGTATAGGAGCGGGGAAGGGGGAGGATGGAGCAGGCTGTTCCTGTATTTACAGTTCCATTGGCTCAGTTCAACAGCACTCGCGATTCCTCCTGCCAAACACCACGTAACAGACCCCAGTCCCTCTCAGTCCGGCGGGTGGGGGAGTAGAACTTAAATAAGGCTCCAGCTCGCCCCTTCTGCCAGGTCCCAGTACAGCTTGTTCCTCGGGAGAGCCAGTGGCCCCTTGGAAGGCAAATACTTGAGAATACAAAAACAACCCCCCCACACCACCAACAGCAACGATCCCCCCAAGACCCGTCTTGGAAATACTGCGTGGAGGGAAGGAGAGGTACTGGGTGGGCTACCCTGCGGATCCGGGCTCGTCCCCGGCGGCTGTGGAAGGGCGACGGGGGACCGTCGAGGCTCCGGCTCCGGTTCGGGTTGCTGGGTTCCTCGCTTGCGGCGGCTCCCTGGGCTCGGGGGGCGCGGGTCGCCGGCGGCGGGATGTTGTGGAAAATAAGATCCCGTTGCTATGTGCAAAAGCAGTGAGGTGTGGAGCATCACCAGGCTTGCAGGGGACACTGCGGAGGAGAGAGAGCGCGGCACGGTGACGGCAGTGAAGCGGCGCTGCGGGGGGTGCTCGGGGGGACATCGCAGACTGTCCGCAGCCCGTCACCTCCCTCTCCACCCCTGAGGCACCCTGATGGAGCCAAGCAAGCCCTGCTCGGCCCCAAACCCTCCCCAGCGCCCCTGAGGGGGAGGCAGTGGGAAAATACTTTGCGAGCCAGGTATTGCCACCCCCCCTCCCTTCCAAAAAGAATTAGAATAATAATAATAATAAAAACGATGAAAAAGGGCCTCTCTGTGCCCAGGCTGTGCAGAGGTGGTGCCCTGCAGCTCCGCAGCGCTGCCAGGAGCAGCCAGGCGTGAGGGCAGGCGCTGGGGCTTCTGCTCCAGTGAGAGCCGGGCTGGGGACTGCTGTCACTGCCGTCCCTCCGGAGAAGGCGCTCAGGAGCCCCGACTGCCTCCTCCACAGCCCCTTCTCCATCACTCGGGGTGGGTCCCCAACCACCTCATCCAAAGCCCTTCTCCACCACATGGGGTGGGTCCCCAACCGCCTCCTCCACAGCCCCTTCTCCATCACTCGGGGTGGGTCCCCAACTGCCTCATCCACAGCCCTTTCTCCATCACATGGGGTGGGTCACCAGCCGCCTCCTCCACAGCCCCTTCTCCATCACTCGGGGTGGGTCCCCAACCACCTCATCCACAGCCCCTTCTCCATCACTCAGGGGTGGGTCCCCAACCTGGGGTCTCCCCAGTCACTGGTGGGATGGGGGGAACTGGGAGCTGCGGGTGACCTTGTGGGCTGCAGCGCAGAGCAAACATCATAACGGGGAGATAAGGAGACGCCAGGAGTCTCCCGTGACTGTCATTAGGGACGGGCCACGGCTATCAGGTGTTTGCTAACGTCATAAAAATGGTGGTGGCCGGGCCTGGAGCGTCGGCTGAGGGACCAGGAGGTATTTGCCCCTTCCAGGTCTAAATAGCATCATCTGATAAGAGATCTGTGTTGTGAGGGGAGAGCTGGGGGCGACTGGGGATGACCCTCTGGCCACCACCCGCACCGGCAGCACCACAGAGCTGCCTTGGGAACAGCTCTGCTCTTGCACAGGGAGCAGCTGTGCAGCCCCACGGATTTGGGGTCCCATGGGGTCTGTGCACCCCTGTGGCACTCAGCTAACTGCAGCCACCCTGGGGATCCAATTGACCGTCCCTGCCCTTTCTGGTCTTCTTGGAGGTGAAGAGTGGAGGAGCCCTGTTGGTACCAGAAGCCCAAATCACCAGAGCTCTTCATGCCTTTGAGCCGTCGCAGTGGGACGAGCAGCATTTATGGGGTCCCTGTGCTAACGAAACGGGGGACCTGATTAAAACATCAGCCTTCAAAGAGGATTTTTCCCAGCTTCAACTTGAACATCAAATAGTTGGTGGGAAAAGGGGACCCAGAGGCTGGGAGGCATCGGTATGCTGGGAGATAGGGGTCAAATCCTGCTCCCAGCACTCACTGAACCCCCCGGTCCCTGTTTGTCCTATAACCAAGGGGGTTGGGGGTGCTCCTGGGGCATTTTGCACCCATCCAGCGCCACAGCCCCATCTCCTGAGCCATGAGACCTCCTCTTGCTTTAATTAACATGCAAGAGTGTGGGGATGAAAGGAGCCCACCGAGGGAACCCCTCGACCCCGATCCCGGCACCCCGGGCAGTCAAGGAAGGCTGAGCGCAGCCCCGTGCAGTGGGGATGGCCGGGCGCTGTGTCCCTGCCAGCGATATTTCCTGTGTGCCCAGGGCTCCTTCTCCACCAGCCCAGCATCAAAGGCAGCCCATGGCGGGGGAGCGCGATTAATCAGGGCCAGTTCGGGCTGAGCGCACTCCAGATGGACCGATAAAGCCGCGCGGAGGAAATGGTCCTCCCGAGGAGCTCGGCCGAGCCTGACCACCCCCCTGCACCCTGAGCAGCGAGCGCAGACCAACAGGCACCCCCAGCCCCACTGCACTGGGTAGTCCATCTCCCCTTCCCAAGCAGCCCTGGGCAACCGCAGCCTCTTCTTTCCCACCCCAATGGGCATCCTGGGGTGGGGGCTCTCCCGGCAATCCCACGCTGTGTTTACTCTGCGGTCATTGCAGACATTTTTTTCCCCCCCGTTCCCCTGTCAGAGCCCGGGAAGAGGGTTTATCTGAATGCAAGTTCAAGGCTCTCTCGTATTTATCTAGCGATCAATAAGGGCCACATATTTCCCACAGCCCCCAGAGGTGCCTGTTAGAAAGGGACTATTGTCTGGGGAAGGTCTCACACACCTGATCTGAACCAGGATAACTCCAGCCTTACCTCTGCTCCAGCACCCCGCGGGTGATAAACGTTTACGGGCACGGAGGAACCCGCTTCCTCCGCTTGACTCCAGCCTCTGGACACAGAGGCACCAGACCCTGCTGGGTCCTGCCCTTCTCAGCCCAGTTTGTACCCCAGTAGGATGCTAGTGAAGCTGCCCCAGGGATGAGCGTGGTCCCTGGTGGTACCCAAGTCCTCCATCCCCATCATCATCAAACCCCCATCACAGTTCTTCTGGTGACTTTGGGGTTTTCAGCACCCAAAGGCTGAAGCACCCTCCTCTAGCCCCATCTCCAGGGGAGAAACATCCCCACTGCAACCCACGCCCCCCCCTCTCATGCACCCTCAGCCCGGCCAGTACCTGCTTACTGGAAGACATATTGGTCAGCGTGCTGATGCTGCTGGTGTCCGTCACCACCATGGCCGAGGGGAAGCGGGCGGTGTGGGAATACTGGGGAGGCTCCTGTTTGTGCGCGTACACTGCGGGAAGTGGGGAGAGAAGTGCTCGTCACGGTCCCCAGCCCTCGTGGTGGGGCAGAGTGGGTCTCAGCAGGCTGCAGGGAGCATCGCGGGGACACGAGTGAGAGCAACAAGGAATGGAGGAAGCCAGCACCTGCCTCTGAGGCACCACGGTGGGGAGTGATGGGCTGCAGCTGGACAGACACCAGCCCTCCCGACCAGCTCTGGTGGGACTGGGAGTTCTGGAGGAGCCTGAGGGATGGAGTCAGACCCCCTTTAGGGCAGAGAGGGAAGTGTGAGCTTTGAAGGGAGCTCAACAGGACCCACCAGCTGCCCTGGAAAAGCCTCTATTTGGATAATAAGGATGTGTAAGGGAAGACAAAGCAGCTGCTGCAGGGGGCGAGAGGGCTGCATCCCACCCATGGAGCAGCATGGGTGATGTGGCCCAGGATAGGGTGGGATGGGGATACCCATGAGATGGGATGGTGGTACCCACGGGGTGCCACAAGGCTACCCATGAGATGGGATGGTGGTACCCATGGGGTGGCACAGGGCTACTACCCACGGGATAGGATGGTGGTACCCATGGGGTAGCACAGGGCTACCACCCACAGGATGAGATGGTGGTACCCATGGGGTGGCACAGGGCTACTACCCATGGTGTGGAGGTGGCAGCCAAGAGCATGAGGTTGGGCAGGGAACAGAGCAAGGGCTGATCATGCATCCGAACCCGTTTTCCAGGCCCATAGCCATCACTCCCAACCCTTACTGTGGGAGTTCTGCAGCTGAGTCACGGTGGCCATAAAGGGCTGCTGTGTCATGTGGCTGGGAGACTGCTGCATGAGCGGCTGCTGGTGTGAACCGTGGAGCTGCTGGGATAACTGGAGAGGCTGCAGAGCCGCCAAGCTGCTGGTGACACTGTTGATGACGGGGACGCTCTGTGCCTGTGAGGTGTTCAGACCTGGCCGAGGGAGGAGGAGAGAGCTCGATGGGGTCGTCAGCACCAGTGGGCAGGATGGCCCCTTCCCCATGGTTGAGGGTGGCTCTGTACAGGGTTGGGGAGGCAATCTTGGGGCTCCCACTCACTCTGTGCGATGGCCATGACTCCGGAGAGCGGCGTCATGATGAGGTTCTGGGACTGCTGTGGGTTGTGGTGGGACAGGCTGTGGATGTTGGTCAGGGTGCTCACCGGGGGCAGCCCACCCCCTGACATGGAGATCTGCAGAGGAGCGAGACAACATCATCAGAGACATGGCCGAGGGGGCTGTGCCTGGCCCCCTCCCCTTCACGGGTGACACTGAGGGCATCAGCAAAGCCCCCTCCTGCAGCCTCACTGGGGAACCTCCAGCTCCCACCATCTTGGGGCTGGGACATCTTGTGGTGATGATCTCAGCCGCCACTATTGCAGGACACTGTGGGGCAGAGTCCAGTGCCCCTAGCAAGAGCCTGCTGTGGGGTTGAGGGTCGGTATTTAGGGCTCAGGCACACAGAGACCCCTGGAGCCTGTGGAGGTCTAACGGGGTAACCAGCAGCAGTGGGCAGGTGATGGTGCCCCTGTGCTCTGCACTTGTGAGACCACACCTTGAGCGCTGGGGCCAGTTTTGGGTGCCACAGGATCAGAAGGACATTGAGGGGCTGCAGCGGGGCCAGAGAAGGGCAACGAGGCTGGGGAGAGGG
>JAOXOE010027738.1:0-17638 GCA_028565055.1 Phoeniculus purpureus | reverse complement strand
CAGGATCCTTTTCCCCCTCTGGGACAAGTGCATCCCATCAGTTGTTTGCAGCTCTGGTGCCTTGTAAACCGAGCCGTTATCGTGGAATCCAAACCCCTGTTGATGACACCAGTCCCGGAGCCATGAATTGAGCTGTTGGCTCTTCCTAAATATTTTCTTGTCCATCGCTGATGTTAGAGGGATAGAGGAGAACCACATTTTGAGCTCCTGATCCCTTTAGTCCTAAGGTCCTGAAATGTCTTTTAATTGATCAGGAGCCTCTCATTGTTTCATCATCACTACCCACTTGAAAGACCAGAAGTGGGTAGTAGTCTGAAGGACTCATGAGATTGGGAATTTTACCTAAAATGTCTCTTGCCTGGGCACCAGGGAGGCAGCAGACCTCTCTATAAAATGGGCTTGGTCTGCCCCATATTGGGCCGTCTGTTCCCTTCAGTAGGGAGTCTCCTATGACAATGACCCTTTGGGGTTTCTTTTCCTGATTGGTTTTGATGGCTGGCCCGAGGCAACCTGTCTTTGGTGCTGTTACTGGGCTTTTGAAGTCCTCATCCTTGCTGATGGCCTGTTCCTCCTGCAGATCCTCATACCTATTCTGCAAGCACACTGGAGGTGGTGAACTTCTTACGGTAGCACACTTGCTCCGTTTGTTCCGTCGGGTGGAGACCTGTACCCATTGACCCTGATCCTGTGGGTTCCTACATGGAGGCTGAGCGACTTGCTGATGGGAGGATATTGGACATACTGATGCACTAAGAGTTAACCCTAGTTCCAATTCCTAATGATTCTATGATTCTATGATTCTATAATGAGTTTTTCCTCTAGAGAAGAAATGGAAATGTGATTAAATTGTGAGCAAGCCTCACTAACTAAAGCACCAGAGGGTTTATTCTGAAGAATCTCCTTGCAGTGTTATGTCAAAGCAATTTTGCATGTACAATAAATGTCTGAATTCTTCTCAATTTATTATGGCAGGAAGCCATAATTTCATCCTAATAGACTTGTTGAGCATTTTCACACAAACTCCTCTAACTTTACAGAGATGTAATAAACTTTACAGAGATGTAATACTTTGTTAGAGTCCCTGTATCACAGGCTTTACAGAACTCCAGGTGGGTAATGTTTGTTGCTCTTCTTGTGTCCACTGAGGTAGTGAATCCATCATAGAAAGCTACCTGTTTGTTCAGACAAGATTTGCCAAGCCTGTGAATCTAAGATGATGACACTTGTCAAAATCACCCATGACACATGACATGAAACATGAGTCTTCAGTCTCGAGAAGAGGAGGCTCTGAGGTGACCTTCTAGTAGCTTTCCAGTATCTGAAAAGGACGTACAAGAAAGCTGGTGTAGGGCTTTTACATTGCTGCATAGCGAGAGGACAAAGGGAAATTGTTACAAACTTGAAAAGGGTTGATTTAGGCTGGACATTAGGAAAATATTCTTTCCTGTGAGGGTGGTGAGATTCTGGAACAGATTTTCCAAGGAAGTTGTGGCTGCCCCATGCCTGGAAGTGTTGAAGGCCAGGATGGATGGGGCCTTGAGTAGCCTGATCTAGTGAAGGTGTCCCTGCCTATACAGGGGGGTTGGAACTAGATGATTTTTAAGGTTTCTTCCAACCCTAGCCATTCTATGATTCTATGATGCTACTATACAAGTACTAAATAACTATTTGTACATATTCTTGCGTATACGAGAGATAATGAAACACTAAAACGACCATCACAGGTTCCTAGATCACCATAACTTAAAATAGAACATTAATTTCTGTTTTTCCATACATTTTTTACAGGTATTTTGTCATTATCCATTATTTTGAGTATTATTTATCTAATCATTTCACACATGTGTTTCCAAATCTACTTCCAGGTCAGCTACGTTTTCTCACTTTTACAAGTCAGGGTGTTTATTTTCAAGGCATAAAAAAATCCAGCATTACAGAGCTTTAAGCTAGATCAAATCCACATAAAGTCATATATTTTAGTGTCTTACTTGAAAGCAAATATAATAAAAATTAAATTGCCTTGAATGTAAAGTACAGAAAGTCATAGCACATATGAATGAATAAATGTGAGGATGCAACAGGACCAAATATATCATAAATGCAAACAATACTTCATGAATATGTTTTGATATTTTGCTAGGCTACTTGGCATTTTACCAGATGGATGTGCCTGTAAAAGTTGATATATTTAGCGGAAAGACCCATAATTCTTTTAACATGCAGGAAGCTGGTGACTTTCTCCAGCCTCTTTGGTGCTGCATCTAAGTTTGTCTACCATCTTCAGAAATAGTAAATAACAGCTGCTAAATGTGAGGTCAAGCCTTTCAAAATGGAGAATGCTCTTTCAGCTGAGGTCAGAACAAGCATCCAGCGTTAACTGACACATCATTCATTGCTCATGGTCCTAGAGCAAGTGAAAATAACTTAGCTGTTGACAAAGTAAAATTTGCACTGCCTTCCTGTCAGCAATTTATTTCCACTCTCGTAACAGTGATCACTTAACCGTAACCATTTCTTTTCTCTCCCTAGGCTTTTACTGTGAACAATAACTCAATGCACTGAGATTCACATGGGAATAAGTATCCTTGATATAACTTACTCTTTGGAAATATACATTTTTTATTGAAGAATATTTTTCTGCAAATTTTTTATCTACCTAGCAGTCGTTAGGCTATTTGGAGCAATATGTAATATTTTAGTCATCTACTTTTTATAGTCTGGAGCTCAAAATGGTTACTGACCATTCCTAAATGAAGTTCTGACAGAGATGCATCTCTGTCATAGATGGCATAAGCTTTTGTTTTCAGTCACATAGTTAGAAAAGTGCTTTAGCTTCGCCATGAGCGAAATATTCCACGTGTAGGAGTAGGAATGCTGTACATTTTACTAACTAGTTAGTTCATGCTGGGATTTTCTACAGTCATATTATCTGGGGAGACTTGACACAGGCTAACAATCAGAATGGAAGTGTTTAATTAAACATTGGTTTGTTTTCTATAGGCCAAATCATTTCAGTTTCAGATTACTGCAGTCGATTATTGATTGTCTCCTTTTTGACTTTCAACAAATAATAATAAAAACAATTACTCAGATAAATATTATTAATCATTAGCAATAATTTTTATTATTACTATAGCAGAGTCTAGATTCCCAACTACCTAATGTGTGTGCGAAGGCATATAAAGTTATACTTGCACTGTCTCTGCCCCTGCTATGCTTGTTTCCTTATTTTCATCTTGTATAAAACTTCAGAACACGGAAAAGGAGAATTTTTTTCCCCCTTTTTTTCTGTCCATAAAGGAGACAGAATATTTTCCTGTTCAGACCGCTAACATAACACATTCAATTTAACATGGCTATTTCATAGAATTAGAGAACGGTGGGTGCTAGGAGGGAATCCTGGATGTCTCTAGTCCAATCCCTTTGCCAAAGCAGATTCTCCTAGAGCAGATCACACCGGAATACATACAGGAAACTTGAAATATCTCAATATTCAAAGAGAGAAAGACTCCACATTATTTTTGGACAGCCTGTTCCACTGCTCTGTCACCCTCACCATTAAAAAGTATTTCCTTACATTCAGATTGAATCTCCTGTGCTCCAATTTATGCCCTAAAAGCAAAGAGGTCTACTTTTACATAAGCATTGTTATCTATCACGGTAGTTTATTCAGAAAGTCAGAAATCTACACTGAAGTATGCCTCAGCCTGAGAAGTTCCAGTCTAACAATTCATCTTACAATATTTTTACTGAGTGCCTAGCTCAGTCAAGACAGATACGTCCTTCTGTTTCATTTGCAGATACCTTGACTGTGTCGGCAGCTATGTACAAATGAAGAAACTCAAAAGCTACGTGCAGGGAATTTCTGAGCAGAAGTTTTAATTTCAATTGAATGTAATGCTTTGCAATAGAATTTATAAAAAGTTGTTACTATTCTGAACAAAACCCTAGTTTTCTCTATTAAAAAAACTACACTGAAAATACTGCATGGATTTGACTAGGAATGCAAATGTTCTCTGTTGATATTCAAAGCTGAAATAATAGTTGATAATTTCTAAATTGTATTTTCTTCTCCATCTAGTATAACTTACACAAGTATATTTTTAAGCATTTCTGAAACTACCAGCTTCTAGGATAATGTCTATTAGCTTGCATATGAATACTACAAGTTCTTCATGTGTTATTTTAAAATATAGCTAAATATCATGATATATGAAATCCTACTGAATACAGTCTTAATGGTGTCCTACAAAATGCCTCTTTCAACTGTATGCAATATAAAGTGAGTAATTTCTGCAACCCACAAAAATACCAGATAATTCTGTAATTATCCTGGAAATTCCAATTAATGCCACGTGTATCATGGACAAGCATTTAATGAAAAATTAAAAACTAATAGAGAATTAATTTTGGTGATCCATATTCAGTGTTCTGCCTAACACCTGACAGGGATGGGATGGAACCATCCCAATGGAGTCACTTTGTGATTCTAATAGCTGAATAACACTTTTGCAATTACAAATGTGTATGCAGTTACAGAAGAAAATCATACAACTTGCTGGAACTGAGAAAGCAGCTGGGACCTTTAGCAAACGTTGCTATTCTTGTCTGCCAGTGAGTGTTTGTTCTAAAAGCATCTGTAGCACTGCAGGCAACATATTTTCTGAGTGAAGAACCTTGTGTGTTAAGTCTTGAGTACCTCACATTTCCTCCAAAACCAGCATGAAAACTCCACAGATTTTGAAAATTTTTCCTTTATTATCTTGCAAATGAGGCAGGAGATTATAAACTAACAAATATAAAACTAAAAAGATACCATACGTTTTTCCTATTTATAAACACAAAGTGATTATTGCATCGACAATGGTTTGGGATTCCCATGCTGATATTCAAATACATAAATTTTCCTTTCTCAATACAACTCATGTCCACTTTGTGTGTTCTTTATAATCTTTATTATGAATACTTAAACTAAAAATGAAACATCCTCAAACAATGGAGAAGTACGTGTTCTCAGTTTATTTTTCTCTTCTTAGATTGTAGTTAATCATTGAGCCATAAGTGTCCTATGACAAGGAAAGAGGCGAAAGTAACTTTGGGAGGTATTTGTAGTAGAAAATAATTCAATATTTATTTGACAAAGAAGGTTTTGGAGAGCATGATAAGGAAAACCAAAGATAGTATGATAAATTAAGGGCAAACATAGTATTTATCTTCTTATTCACTATGGAACATGGCTGTCTGGGCTTGTGGATTGGCTGGCATCCCTTTCACATTTTCTCCATGAGAACCTGAAACAAAGACCTTGAAACAAATATTCCAAAGACACTTCTTGAATTATGCTGAAACTTGACTCCTGTTTCTATCTTCAGTACATATTTTCTTGAATAATAAACAGAACATTCTTGTGTGTGCTCATCCATCAGTAACTGTATTAGAGGCTGCTTGATTTTTCAAGTGGTTTTTCAGCACTTCTAGTGGCTATGGTGCACATCTGGGTGATGTATACACTGTTCTCTGTTGTTTTAGTAGACAAGTTGTGCTACAGCACAAACACAAGATGCATGTTCTTCAGAGTCCCTCTTTACCATGTGCTCCTCTTTTAGAAAATCTCTTCAAAAAGACTTTTCCGTTTATTTACTCAAGAAATAATTCATCTGAGTTCTTTTTCTCTTCCAGAGTCAATGAAAATTTCTTCAGTAATACTTTCCAAGTAATGCAAGTTCATCTTCTTCAAGATCTTTTAAAGTATTTTTAAACAGTTAACAATTGGTATGCTAATTCAGAAAATAAATGCTTATAAATCTATGAGAAAGGTATAAGGAATATAGTTCCCTTCCTCTTTCTATTCCAATATTTGAACAAACACTGATAAGCAGGTATTGAACAATCTATCTTTGAATGCCTTAATTCTGGTGAAACAAAGAATACCATCAGTTTTTCCTAAATAAAAATCGTGATCCAAATTGATCCTTCCATTATGCAAGAATACTTCAAGCCAGTTAAAGTTCTCCCTTGGCCCATTGTTTTCTGGCACTGATCTGACCTGTTACTCAGATCAAAGGAGTCAGTAACCCACATTCTTGTAGGAAAACTCTTTTTTCTGCTGGGCTAAGTTATTGCTGTCATAGGAAGCAAAACTGTTCCTATGAAATAAGTAACATCAATAGGACGTCAATTCACTACACTACACAGAATCACAGAATCACGGAACATTAGTGATTGGAAAGGACTTTGAAAGATCATCTAGTCCCCCTGCCAGAGCAGGATCACCTAGACCAAGTCGCACAGGAACATATCTAGGCGAGTTTTAAACATCTCCAGAGAACAAGACTCCACAACACCCCTTGGCAGCCTGTTCCAGCACCATGACCCTCACTATGAAGAAGTTCCTTCTCACATTCATACGGAACCTCCTGTGTTCCAGCTTACACCCATTACCCCTTGTCCTATCATTAAATGAAATTGAGAAGAGCCTGGCTCCATACTCCTGACACCTACCCCTCACATATTTATAGACATTAATGAGGTCATCCCTTAGACTCCTCTTCTCCAAGCTAAAGACACTCTACTCCCTCAGCCTTTCCTCATCAGGGAGATGTTCTACTTCCTTTATCATGTCTGTGGCTCTGCACTGGACTCTCTCCAGCAGCTCCATGTCCTTCTTGAACTGAGGGGCCCACAAATGGACACAATACTCCAGATGTGGTCTCACCAGGGCAGAGTAGAGGGGGAGAAGAACCTCTCTCGATCTGCTAATGACCCCCCTTTTTATCCATCCCAGGATGCCGTTGACCTTGTTGGCCACAAGGGCATACTGCTGGCTCATGGTCATCCGGCTGTCCCCCAGGACCCCCCAGGTCCCTTTCTGCTACACTGCTCTCCAGCAGATCAGTCCCCAACCTATAGTGGTACCTGGGGTTGTTCTTGCCCTGATGCAAGACTCTACACTTGCTCTTCTTATAGATCATTAAATTTCGCTAGCCTGTCCAGGTCCCCAGCCTGCTGGGGTATTGGCCACTCCTCCCAGCTTTGTGTCATCAGAAAACTTGCTGACAGTGCACTCTAATCTCTCATCCAAGTCACTAATGAATAGATTGAATAGGAGTAGTTCCAGTACCCACCCTTGGGGGACTCCACTAGATTCAGGCCTCTAACTAGACTGTCCCGTTGCTTGTATCCTGCAGCCAGTTCACAGTCCACCTCACTACCCAATCATCTAGACCAAACTGCCTCAGTTTGGCTGCAAGGATGCTACATGAGACTATGACTTCCCTTTAGTGAAGCCATGCTGACTGTCCCTAATTACCCTCTTGTCCTTGATGTGCCTAAAGACTTATCAAGTATAAAAACTTGGTAAGCTTTTACAAAAACTTATCAAGTATAAGTTGTTCCATCACCTTTCCTGGGATGGAAGTGAGGGTGACTAGTCTACAGTTACTCAGGTCCTCCATCTTACCATTTTTGAAGATTGTAGTGACTTTTGCTATCTCTAGTCCCTAGGCACCTCTCCTGGTTCCCATGACTTAGCAAAGATGATGGAGAGTGGAAATATGAGACGGAATACCCCGTTTAGTTGACAGTTTAGGGTCACCTGTCCTGTACTCACTTCTCTGCAGATGCAGCCTCTAACTTACTGCATCACAAGTGTGGCACACAAGATTTAGCAGTGGCCTTGTTCTCCATAGGAGCAGCCTAAGCAAGAGCCTTTCTGCATGCCAGCTTCTAGCAGCAACTCTCTAAACATCAAGCATCATCACTTCTGGAAGTAGACACTCTCACTGCCAGCAGAAAGTGCAGTTGCTTAGTAGTGACTGACCTGAAAAGTAAAATCACTTAACTGAACTAATTTTATTCTAACTCAAGCCAGGACCCTTTGAGAAGTGATAAAATCAAAGCCATTTAATATCTGCTATAATAAATATATCATATTTAACATAAATCTGCTATTTAATAATCTTCTTACCAAGGGTAATATTTTCTTACTTCATCAGTACGGAAATCTTAAGTATGCCTCTGCTAAAAGGATGTAAATAGTGCTCATACTAAAGAGCATGCATTATCTAAGTTTCCACTTACAAATGGATTATTTTTATTTCTAAAGAACAAATTTTCAGGAAGAAAGGAAAAGACTGAAAAAAATTGCATTACTGAAAGTATCTGGTTTTCATAGAAACACAGAATCATTTGGGTTAGAAGGGATCTTAGACATCATCTGGTACCCAATCCCCTGCCATGGGACGGATACCCTCCACTAGACTGTTACTCAAAGCCCAAACCAGCCTGGCCTATTTTCTGCACATCACTTTAAGTATATGAATATTTGTATTACATTTTCCTTGCTCTTTCTTAGTGACTGTGTTTCTAATTTCCTTATGTATAATTCACAGACCCACATAACTTTTCTTCTTGTCTTCCATGCTCCAAATACTGTTTTCAAGCTCATCTTTAGTTCAGGAGGACTTTGGGCTTTTTCTAACATAGATTTAAAGAGCATTACACCGTCCCTTGATGGCCTTTAATTTGCATTTACTTCACATAAAGTATCGTGCAGACTCATAGTTCTTTTAAACAAACACCAAGCCTTCTCTTGACCTTGGAGAAGCTGCATTTTTCAAAATCACAGAATGAAAAAGAATATAAGTAAAAAAGAATGAGATTACAGATTTCCCAAAATTTTGCTTCAGTCTTCACTGGTAACCACTTGAGCCACACCATTGGAGTCACAGAGCAATGGCTTGGTCTAGCAGAGTGAAGCACCTATAATAGGAACAGATTAGGCCTGCAAACACGTAGAGAACCTGAAGGAGCACAAGTCCATGGGACCTGGTGAGATACATTCATGGGGGCTGAGGGAACATGTGGCAGGAGTCTCTAGGCCATTAGCTAGCATTTTGGGAAGTCCTGGCAGTCTGGTGAAGTACCCACAGAATTGGAAACTTGTGCTTGGAATTGCTTGGACTCAGGTGGAGGATCTTGAACTTGGCCCTTTTGAACTTCATGAGGCTGGCATGAGACCAATTCTCTCTAGATGGCATCCCAGTGGGGTGGAGGAAGAAATTAGAAGGAAAAAGTGAGAAAATATGTGGGCTGAAAATAAAAAACGACAGAGCAGAAACTGCGCTCACAAGCAAAGCAAAATAAGGAATTCATTCAAAACTTGTTATTGACAGGAAGGTACTCAGCCATCTCCAGGAAAACAGGCTACGTTTTCACATGCTGACATATGTTCCATCATATATAACAGTTATCTGGGAAGAAAAATGACACAAACTTCTTCCCTTCCTCCTCCTTCACCCAGCTTTTTATTGCAGTGCATGACTTCGTGTGTATAGGTTATGTCTTCAACCGGTTGGGGTGAGGTGTCCCAGCTGTTTCTGCTCACAAGTTCCACTTTCAGCCTCTTCACTAGTGGGTACTATGATGAAGAAAAACTTTGACTGTGTAAGCACTGTTCAATAGTCATAGAATTGTGTAATTTCTTTGGTTGGAAGGCATCTTCAAGATCAACCAGTACAATGAGAGACCTAACACTGTCAGGTCACTGCTAAGTCATGTCCCTAAGCACCACATCTATATTTTTTTAACTAGCCTTAGGGATGCTGAATTCACCACTTCCCTGGGCAGCTTGTTCCAGTGGTTTACAATCCTTTTGATGAGACAGCATTTCCAATATCACATCTACATGTGCAATTTAATTCTGTCTCTTGTTACTTGACAAAGCAGACCATCCCTCACCTCATTACAGCATCTTTCAGGCAGTTTTAGAGAGCAATAAGGCTCCCCCTCAGCCTCATTTTCTCCAGGCTAAATAATTCTAGTTCTCTGACCCAGTCCTCATAATACTTGTGCTCTAGATCCCTCACCAGCTTAGTTACTCTTCTTTGGGCACGCTCTCCTCACCAATATGAGTACAGAGATACAATAATTTCCCTTGTCCCGATAGCCACACTATTGTTGATGCAAGCCAGGATGCTGTTGGCCTTCTTGGTCACCTGGGCACAATACTGTCTCATATTTAGAAGGCAAATGTCTCCAGGTGTTATCTGTCTGGACAGCTTTCTAGCCACACTTCCCTTGACCTGTAATTGTGCACAGAGTTATCTTGATCCAATTGCAGGACCTGACAATTGCCCTTATTGAGATTCATACAACTGGCCTTGGCTCATGCATCCAGACTAAATGTCTATGTAGAACCTTCTTATGTTCAAGCCAGACAGAGGAAAGGGAAGGGAGAAGGACAACCTAAGCAAGATGAGGGAAGGAAGGAAGCAGAGGTTTAGGTATTGACCTATTAACTCTCATGGAGTTTTGTGGCTGGAATAGCGTAACAGGACCAGCCAGAACAGCTGAACAATGCTGGAAAGTGGCTTGGTAAGAACTTCCATCAGCTCCCTTAGTACCCTTGGATGCATAATCACAGCAGTGTTATGTGCTGAATGCATAGCTCAAGGCCATTTAAAAAATATGTACACAGGGGGAAATTGAGAGACAAGAGGATGGGAGGGCAAGAGCTGATGCTTTGCTGCATTGTTTACCACTGATTTATGCTGCATTACATTGTGCATCAGCTGTATCAGGTGGCAACTGCTGTTGGCATCACATAGTGGATTGTGTGCCCTTCTGGTTTTACCTCGGGATTTTATGCTTCTGCCTGTAATGCTAATCTACCTCCACTGAATTCTGGCATGTCATTAGATTGTGGGGATAGCAAGCATAGCTATCCCAACCAAAATATAGCATCTGTATTATTATTATTGAATATATTTGTGATTATTTTGTGGAGTCAGATTAAAGATGAAGGCAGGTACATGTCCTGGGTGGTCATTTTGACTTGTAAAGTGTTTGCAGTTTCAGCAACACACATGACAGTTACTCAGAATCTGCAAGGCATTATGACATGTTTTACAGCTAGTCAGACTCTGAAAGTCTGACTAGCCTGTCATGCACTGCAACTGCTCACACCCCATGAGCTCTGCCAGCAGTCATAGCTGCCACTCAAACTCCCACAGCAAAGACCACAGCTGCTCCAGCTCCAGCAAAAGAGCACTACCACTGCTTTAACTCTGGCAACAAACACTGTTGCAGCAGCCACTCCAAAGAACATTGCAGCTAATGCGATTTTTCCAGCTCCCACAAAGAGAGCATCTACCACTGCTCCAGCTCCAACAGCAGACACTACAGCTACACAGCCAGCCACTCCAGCCACTCCAGCTACACAGCCAGCCACTCCAGCCACTCCAGCCACTCCAGCCACTCCATCCCTGTACTGTTACAGGGTGCCCCTGTAAGGGGAAATAAACAATCAAAACTAGTTCTCCAATGTCTGATGACTCTTTAAAAACAGATCCTTCTAAAAAAACCTCATCAGAGGTGAACACTGCTGGTCCTGTGACTGGGAAAACATTCCTAAAAACCCAGATTGCCCAGTGCCTCATTCATGAGAGGGTCATTCTAAAGTAAGTTCCAAAATGGGTCTTTCTAAAGCAAATGTGTAAAAGAGTTTGAATCACGAAGTAATCAACAGACCTTTGTCCATGAAGGAACTGCAAAATGTGAGAAAGCACTATGGCTTTAAAGGATTTGAAAATGACTGTGTAGCTCTACTAATCAAGCATTTGAAGGAGGAAAAACGTGTCATTTAGCAACAGCTGTTCTTCTTCGAAGTATGTTTATATATTCCCAACATTCCTTCCTATCTCTTTGTCTTAAAACAATTCTAAAACATATGACTTTTTAGATGTCAGGCCCTACATGGGAAGGCCATGTGGACCACACACAGATGAAATAGAGCCTCAGATACAGAACTAAGAGTAATTCATTGGATAAATCAAGTTTTGACAAACAGTTTTTATGTATAACCACAACTGTAACTTAGATTCTACTCACAACATTTCAAAACCTCTTATGGCACTGCCAGCAAGATGGGCAATTAGTGTGAAATATAATTGCTGTTCAGGGTATGTGCACATTGATGCCTTGGGAAGTGTCCTTTGGCACATTAATTCTCATAGACCTTCAATTAAAAATAACTTTTGCTCATTGCTGACTTGGGTTTAATTAAAAACAACAGCCTAACAACTCAGGTTAAATCAAAGAAATACAGGAGACCAAATTAAGCTTTGCTGTTATAATACGACTTAAAATGTGCCCGCTTGTTCTTGCATAGAAGGACCTTAATAGCAAATTGCATCGACAGTGAAAATACCACCTCTTAAATCAGAAAGCTTAATCTTTTTCTCAAAAATTAAATTTTCTCATAATGACATTTTCCTCCTTTGGGAGAAAGGAGGTGGGTGGGTAATGGAATGTGGATAGGAAGCACTTCATTAATGTATAAGCAATTTCACAGCTATGATACGCTGTTGGGCGTATTTCACTGGAAAATCATGTAAACTGGTCTTGTGAGTCCAATGATTTTCCCACATCATATTGCTCAAATACTGTTATCTCTGTCAATACAAGATCCAAAAATATAGTTCTTTCCTACTCACTTGAGACATGCTTGTTCTAAGAAATACACTGATTTCAGTACTATTACTGTTGTGTTGAAATTAGATGTCCTAACAATCCAATAAATCAACTCAATATTTTAGTGTCCATATTCCTGTTTTTTTTTCCCTTGTTGTATGGAAACTAGGATAAGCTTTTCTAAAATTAAGATATTCTTTGTTGGTTGTTACCGAGCTGGAGATACCTCACAAGAAACCAATAATCCTCAACTTTCAGAGACTGGTGAGGGAAGTAAACTGTTTGATTTTACAAATGCTTACAAGTATCTAAAAGATAAGTGCCAGGATGATAGGACTGGGCTTTTCTCAGCAGTGCCCAGCTATAGGACAGGGTGCAATGGGCTTGAAATATTTGGAACATAGAGAATTCAATCTGACATAAGGAAAACTTTCTTATGGTGAAAGCAACAGAGCACAGGAACAGTCTGTCCAGAGAGGTTGTGGATTCTTAGCTCTATAGAGATTCAAAACCCACCTGGACACGTTCCTGTGCAATCTGCTGTAGGAGAACTTGCTCTGACAGGGAGGCTGGATTATGTGAACTCCATTTCCAACCCCTGCCATTGTCTGATTCTAGTTTAAAAGCCTCAGGTTGGATAACTAAAGCTTATAGAATTCAAACATATTAATCTTCTTACATTGTTACTTCAAGAGGTTATTAATAATGGGTTATTTTGATGGTTTTGGGAGTTGAATCTTACTTATCATCATGCACAGTGTGTTATGATTAAGTAAACTGCATAGTTTGTTATACTAACTAAATCCAAACCCTTATTGTTAACAAATTCCCCAGAGAAGGTGCAGCTACTCTGCAATGTTATTTCCTTTATTCAGCTAAAATGTCATATTTGCAAGAAACTAAGCTTAATGAAAATGTTTCCACGTTTCTCTGTATGCTTACCTGTCTCAAAGGAATAAAGATAAAATACCAATCCAATGTGTCTCCCTCGTTATTTTCAAAGAGTTACATTTGCAATTGACCTTTTGCTGCTGCATAATGAGGGATGTAAAAAAGTATTAAGTCTTTTGAAAAAGGAAATGAACTAGTGTGCAGGCTAATGATAGTTTTCATGAGACATTTCAGCTGTTGCTTAAAAACAGGAGATCATTTTCAGGGAATAACGTACGAAAGACTTGATGAACCCACGTTACTTTTGTATTACTGTATCTGCACTGATTTTACTACAATTGCCACTGATAGATATTTGTAAACGAGAAGGCAATCATGCTTCCTTTCCATATTCCTCTCAGAATCACAGAACATTAGGGACTGGAAAGGACCTCAAAAGATCATCTAGTCCAGTCCCCCCACCACAGCAGGTCAGTGGACCAAAAATGATGCACTGCCTGATTTCTAGACACTACAGAAGCATGAATAAGACTCATAGGGGTTTGTAGAGAGTGATAGATATGCATCATACCTGGACACGTTTGACTCTCTAACCTCACAAGAGAATATAAATGCATTGGTAGATTTCACTAAGAGCTCTGTATCCGTAACAAAGTCTCATAACTGTCCTACCAGCACACCCGAAATGAGATTCAAGTCTACTGATGCTGGTCTTCTTAGGACACAGGAACGGATTTACACACATGCCTTGTCACAGAATCACAGAACATTAGGGACTGGAAAGGACATCAAAAGTTCATCTAGTCCAATACAAAAGACCTGAATTTTACATCTGTAATATTTTGTAGGTTTGAATGGATGGTGAGAGGCACAGTTGAAATGTTTTTGAAAATTTCATTCAAAAAAGTATCGTTTAAAAAAAATGATTAAACAAAATATTCATCCCAGACCTTGGTTCTTCAGTAGAAGTTCTTTAAATAAACTAAAAGGAGGAGGATTTGGGTTTTTTTCTGGTAAAATTAAATATTTTCCACATCTCTTAACAGAGAAGAGAGAGGGTGTAAGGTATGTTATGCTCAGGAGAAATGTTTAACTTTCTTCAAAACCATTAAAACTGGTTGAATTTCAATGCATTTTGTTATTGTGATTTCTGACCCGTGAGTAGAAAAAATGCGATCCAAAAATCAAACACTGATTGTTCATATTTGCAACTACTAAAATATTGTGACTTCCTTGAAAATCATTCATCCAAAGCTGAAAATTTCTCTGCAAGAAAAGTTTTGTCTTTTACAAAGATTTACTTTATTCTGACTAAAATGACCTGTGCTTGGACATGCCAAGCCTTACTATGAACCAGCTATTCCGGTAATACAGGTTTTCATAAATCTACCTCATAGACAATCAAGTTAACAATAAATGAAGTTAAAGCTGCCTAATGTTTGTATGGGAAGATCATTACTCTGATTTTACCTTAACAGTCTTCCGGTTACCATCTACTCTGATTGCATTTTTCATAGGGTAACTGATATGCTTTCCTGCCTTCCCATCTGCTTTGCTGACTGTGTGCAAGTTACCTGCTTAAAATACTGTCAGGAGTCATAAATTAAACCATTTGTCATTGTGTGCTTGTAAAATGAAAAACATTTTGACATTAAAAGAAGTACATACAGAAAGCTGTTGCAAAGGAACAGCTAAAGCAATTATATCCCTATATTCAGTAAAGTTGGATAAGGAAAATTTAGAAAATCTCAAGACTGAAAATATAAAGTCCCACCATGTTTAAACCAGCCATCCAGATTTTGAGAACCGTGAAACTGGGAATCATCCAGTTTATCCTTTCCTTTTTCTTATTTGTCTCCTGCCAGGGCAATCACAGCAGCAAATCACTTCCTCTCTCTGTGTGCAGAAGGCAGTAGATTTTCCTTAACCCTCCCCTTCCAATACAATAACACCACAAAAAAAGCCATCTAACCTATCATAATTATGAAGCAGAACACTTTCAAAAGTAAGTACAGTAGGCACTACAGTCTCCCTTGTGGTTTGATCAACTGCAATTTTCAAAGCATTTCAGATGACATAGTCACAGTATCACAGTATCACAGCAATGATAAGGTTGGAAAAGAGCTTAAAGATCATCCAGTCCAACCTATTCTGTGGCACTCTAACATGAAGTTACATATTTATATATCTTGGAGCATCTGCTTTTGCAATTTATGGGTCAGATGTGATGAGAACTTACCTAATTTTTCTCATTAGTTAAATTTTAGTAAAAAATTAGTTTGGAGAAACACAACACAGCTATCCACATATAAATCTGTAATGAAAAAGCATCAGAAAATTAAGAGCTTCGAGTCATTAAACCTTAAAACTTTCTGTAATCTTAAGTAATCTTAAGAAATATTTTCAAGGAGTTAAAAGGTAGAATTCAGTATTCTAAAAGTCACCAGTCATGACTTCATTACTATGAAAAACCACCTTAAATATATCTAGATGCAGATTAACTTTTATCTTTCCGTTCCATAAATTCTGAAAAAGATTCATTTTGAGAAAATTAAACATTTCCCTTTAGCTTCCTGAATAACTATCCTTCCTGCTTCTTTTTCTCTTAGCTAAGCAATAGAATATCTAGCATGAGGACATGCAATGATTACCTTGCATCTAGCAATTCCCCTGGCCTTCCCAGCACAGACAAACTTCTGCCCCAAGTCCTGCTTAGTAATCCACTGATGTGATGCAGAAGCAACTGCATGCCATTGTCCTTTTTAGGCATTATTGAACTCAAAGATACACATTTAGCAACTAAAGACTTCAACAGTAAAAAATAGACAAATTGCACTACATTCTTGATTTGAAAACTAAACAAAGTGGCGAAAATACACTAAAATAAGGAACAACCTCTCTGGTTTAACAGTAGCATCAGTGATTATGATGGGAGCATCATAGGACATGAAAACCTCAACCCCATTGGAAGTAACTACCAGACTAAATCTTTCCAAGTACTACCTACAAATGGATTTAAATGAAGATTTATTACAAGGAATGTGAAAAAAAAGAAAAAATTCAAATCCCAAACCAGTCACAGTTTTTAGACTTGTACTAATACATATTTATAATTATTTATATAGAGAAACACATTAAGAGAGCACTCTTGGGCTGAGAGTGCTGCAACCATTACTGGAACACTGTTAATCCTGCCTGGGACTGCAAGGTGTTGTTCTTCAGCACAGTACTCAACATCTGTGCAGTCAGACAGGGATTCCCACAGACATGGACAGAGACAGGCAATGACATAGAAGTTTGGTTGGTGTTAGCCAAACACCTTGTGTCACACTTGGAAATATAATTAAGGTTTTATGTGTTAGTTTGGGTGATAATTGATATTTTTTTTAAGAAATTATTTATAAATGTTGTATTTGACACCATATAATAGAGTTGTGAAAGTTTTTGTCCATACTAGAATATAGTATTTAAATGTGAAACTCTCTGCATTGAGTCAAATCAAACATAAACAAATGTTAAGTACATTATCTAAAACATGATAGTCTTCTGTCTTTATTGTGTTCTGAAAGTTCTGCATAAGGATGGGAGAAAAAAAAGAAGAAAAAGACAAGACTAATCTAATTGAACAGCTGTTTTTTTATTTGGGTAAAAAGGAGGGTAGAAGAAAAGAAGCATGCAAAAAGCATTAAGGGTTTTGGATAAGACAGCTTGGCAAACTTGTTCTTCTGCCTATTAACTTGCTTTCCCCTGAGCCAAGATCCACAACCTTCTTAGTCTTTGAAGGTTGCAGATAGATAGCTTTAAACAGGACTGGTTATTTGTAGGGTTGCAACCAGAATGCATGGCATTGTCAGATGTGGAAAGCATAGATCTCAGACCAGGATGTTGCACAAATGGAATGTGGCTTACAGCAAGGACAGAACCAGGTGAGCAGAGAAGGTACATTCTGAAGCAAGCTGTTGTACAAACTTCTCTAAGCTATTGTGAAAATTGCCTGTAGTGGAAAAAAAATAGAACTAATCTATCATGTAACTTCCAAATGAAACAAGATGAAGACTGGGGCTGGTCTTGTTCAACATCCTCATCAATGCCATAGATGAGGGCACAGAGTGTCTGCTCAGCAAGTTTGCTGATGACACCAAGCCGGGAGGCTTGGCTGATACGGCTGAAGGCTGTGCTGCCATCCAGAGAGACCTGGGCAGACTGGAGAGCTGGGCACAGAGTAACCAGATGGAGTTCAACAAGGACAAGTGCAGAGTCCTGCATCTGGGGAGGA
>JAOXOE010027737.1:0-17638 GCA_028565055.1 Phoeniculus purpureus | reverse complement strand
TTTGCTTACAGTGGGGTGGACTTTGCTCCCCGACCGCTTGCCTTGAGGTCCATCCACTTGAGAAGAGAGGCTGCCAGTGAAGACCCAGGCAAAACCATTGCCAAGCTACCCAGAGGTCTCCTCATCTGCAGTTGCCAGTCTGCCAGTGGTGTTCCTCACGGCAGGGTACATGGCTTTTGACTGCCTTTGGCCTGATGGCTCCTGGCCAGGCGTGGCAGGAACTCATGAGATGCAAAGGCGTCCTCAGAACTACTGGCAGTATGGAACAGCAAAGAAGATCCAGGCAAAACCATTGCCAAGCTGCCCAGGGTTCTCAGGTGGGGAGTCCTCTGCTCCCAGCCCAGCCCTTCCACCGGATCCCGGCAGCCCCGACTCTGACCCGGTTCCTACTCGTGGGGAGCAAGAAGAGCCACAGCAGGATCCCGAGGAGCCTGCGCCTGGGCCCTCCACTCACAGCCAGGGCAGGCAGCGCTCCCAGCCAGAGACGCGGCGAGCCTCAAAGTGGAGGGCCAGCAGCCGTTGATCAGCCTCCCAGCGCCATTGGCGTCAGTGACAGGGGCCGGGTTTCTCAACAGCTGCCTCAATCCCAGTCTCCCTGTTGATAAAGCTCCGGTGATTGTGCTATCTCCAGCTGTTCTGACTCCTACTTCCCCAGGTGCTACGTCCACTGTTTTCTCACTTGCCCGCTGGCCCTGCCACCCCCTCCACCCAGAAGCCCTGCAGACTCTGCAGAGTTTTCTCAAATGGTTCCCTTACACGGTGGAGTTGAGCCCCCCTCCTCGCCAATGAGAAAACTAATGCAGCAAACGCACCTTTCCTAGAGAGGGATTCTAGAAGGAATGAGGTATTCACTTCTGTGTGCTGTGGCACAGACGTTGTCTCTTCACATTCAGAAACATCAGAAGAGCGTAGCCTTGCATTGCTGTTTTGTTCTCATAACGTAGACTTCCCATTTGTACTGTACTGGGAGCAGGGCAGTGCAGTGTTTTGCTGCTGCTGCTGCTGCTATGAACAGAATCTCACTTTTGCGCAATGAGTCTCACAGAGCCTTCTGCAGCCCTGTCCTTCTGTCCTTCAGTCAGCTCCCAGTCCACCTGACTGACCTACCACCTAAACCATGCTTGGCTATGAATATTTGATGATGCCATGTGAGATGGTTTTGAAAGCCTTGCTGAAGTTCAGGTTGACAGTGTCTATTGCCCTCCACTCATCTGCCCACTGAGTTACATAATCACAGAATTATTGAGGCTGGAAAAGATCTCTAAGATCATCAAGTCCAGTTTATGACCTAGCATCACCACAATCACCTACACCATGGCTCTAACTGCCACAGTCACTCTTTTCTTAAACACCTCCAGGAGTGGTGGCTCCACTACCTCCCTGGGCACTCCATTGCAATGTGTGATCGCCGTTTCCATGAGGACACGCTTCCTAATACCCAACCTAAACCTCCCCTGGTGCAGCTTTTAGGCCATACCCTCTTTTGCTATAACTAGTTGCCTGGGAGAACAGCCCAAGCCCGACATGTCTACAATTTCCCTTCAGATAGTTGCAGAGAGGTAGAAGTCTCCTCCAAGTCTCCTCCGGGTTAAACAACCCCAGCTCCCTCAGCGTCTCCTGATCAGCCTCGTTGCTCTCCTCTGGACCTTCTCCAGCACCTCCATATTTTCTTGAAGTGAGTGGCCCACAACTGGCCCCAGTACTCGAGGTGAGGCCTCACCAGTGCCCAGTACAGGGGGAGAGTTACGTCCCTAGTCCTGCTGACCACACTATTCCTGATACAAGCCAGGATTCCATTAGCCTTTCATGCCACCTGAGCACGCTGCTGGCTCATGTTCAACTAGTTGTCAGCCAGTACTCCCCGGTACCTCTCTGCCAGACGTCTCCGGCCACTCATCCCCCAGTCTGTAGCTGCAGGGGGTTATTGTGGCCAAAGTGTAGGATCCTGCACTTGGCCTTGAGAAACTTCATCCTGTTGGCCTCTGTCCACTGACCCAGCATGACCAGATCTCTCTGCAGCATCTTCCTCTCCTCCAGTAGATTGACAGTATTTCCCAGCTTGGTATTACCTCCAAATTTACTAAGGGTAAATTTATTTAGGTTTCTCTCTGATGCTTTTTATCATAGGATCAGGAAAGCAAATAAACCCAGATGAGTTGTCCGTCTGACCTTCCTGACTTTGTATTTTTTAACTTCATAAATATTTTTCCAGTATTTAAAGAATTTGCCTGTAAACCAAGTGCATTATTATCTGTGTATTTGCCTGTAGATAATCTGTATCTACCTTACAGCCGCCAGTTAAACATAGCTTCTTCTGGCTTCAGTTGTACTGACTTGTCAGCGTCTATGAAGTCAGATTCTGACTGTCTCAGGCTTGGGACCCAGAAAGCACAGAGTGTGTCATTAGTGGTCCAGTATAGTTGGCTTTTTTAGTATAAAATGAAAATCCACAAAACTGTAGTCTGGAATCAACTTGTACCACAGTCTGCACTAATCCTCGCTTTACTGAGTTTATAGCTATCTGTTTAAATTATCACTGTCAACCACATCCTTTGAAATAGTGCATGTGGCTCCTTCTTTTATATATACATCAGCTTCACAGCGAAAATAGTAGCACAATCCCTTCCAAAGGACAGAGTGTTCTGTTCAATTTGAATTCTTTACATACGTGCCCCAGTAAGTGTTAGTATATCAGTCTTCTCATCTGTAAAACCATGAACAATCCAAAGAAGTGCTGTGATTAACATCTGTTTACTTACTATGTGAACAGCAGTCAACATATTTTAATAAGATTTTTCTAAGCGCTAAACCAATGTTAAAAGTCGGAACATTTACGTTTTCTGTTAGAGGATTCATTACATTGCATCTAAGCTGTGATACATAAAACTTATCATAGAAAATGTTCTTTATTAAAAAAGTATTAAAAATGCTTGATTACAAATGAAAATATTTTCTCGTGGGACAATTCTGACAGGTAAGAAATTTGTTTCAGATCCTTTTTCTTTTGAACATTTATTAAATGATAGTTTTTAATTTTCATTTCTGAAAAACTTAGAGTTTTCTCCTGCTTTTTAATTTTTACTTTAGCAATTTTTTAAATTAATACCTATAAAATTCTAGAATCTTTTTCTGGTAACGGCCAACTGTCCATCATCTGGACATATGAATAATTTAAAATCACCTCCATCCCTGGAAGTGTGGTAGAACAGTATATTCTTAGCACTGTGTCAAAGAACCTCAAGGAAATGAGGGTTATCAGGAGTAGTCAGCATGGACATCCCAAGGGGAAGTCCTCCTTGACCAATCTGATGCCTTTTACAATGGCATAACCGTGGTTTGTCTTGACTTCAGCAAGGCTTTTGACATAGTCTCCCATAAAATCCAAACAACCAAACTTAAGAAGGGTAGACTGGAGTATTGGATAGTGAGGTGGATTAGGAACTGGCTAAAGGACAGAACTGTGGTCAGTGGGGCAGGATGAAGTCAAAGGCCTGTACCTAGTGGTGTTTCTCAGAGTCCAGTCCTGTCATTACCCTGGATGAGGGGACAGTGTGTCCTCAGCAAGTCTGCAGATGGTAAAAAGTGGGAGGAGTTGGCTGACGATTCAGAGGGCTGTGCTGCCACCCAGTATGGTCTGGACAGGCTAGAAAGTTGGGTGAGCAAAAACGTATTAAACAAAGGCATGCATAGGGTTCTGCATCTGATGCATCAGTACACGCTGGGGTCTGGCCTGCTGGAGAGCAGCTCTGGGAAAAAGACCCTGAGAGTCTTGGTGCGCTATAGGCTGGCCATGAGCCAGCAATGTGTCCTTGTGGGCAAGAAGACCAATGGTCTCCTGGGGTACATTATGAAAAGTGTAGCCAATAGGTCAAGGGAGGTTCTCCTCCCACTCTGCTCTGCCCTGATTAGGCCACATTTGGGATACTGCATCCAATCCTGAGATCCCAAGTTCAAGAACAAAAAGCTACAGGAGACAGCTCAGCACACGGCTACTAAGATGATCCGGGAATTGGACAATCTGCCTTATAAGGAGATTCTATGAGAGCTGGAGCTGTTTAGCCTGGAGAGGAGGAGAGTGAGGGGTATTCTTATTAATTCTTATAAATATCAGAAGTGAGTGTCACAGAATCACAGAATCATAGAACGCTAGGGATTGGAAAAATCCAATCAAAAGATCATTTAGTCCAATCCCCCTGCCACAGCAAGATCACCAAGATCAAGTCACACAGGAACATGTCTAGGCAGCTTTTAAACATATCCAGAGGAGGAGACTCCACAACCTCACTGGACAACCTGTTCCACTGCTTCATCATCCTCACTCTGAAGAAGTTCCTTCTGATATTTATGTGGAACCTCCTATGTTCCAGCTTACACCCATTGCTCCTTGTCCTATCATTGGATAATACTGAGAAGAGCCTGGCTCCATCCTCTTGACACTAGCCCTTCACATATTTATAGATGTTAATGAGGTCACCACTCAGTCTCCTTCAAGCTAAAGACACCCAGCTCCCTCAGCCTCATAAGGGAGATATTCCACTCCCTTCATCAACTTTGTGGCTCTACACTGGACTCTCTTAAGCAGTTCTGTGTCCTTCTGGAACTGAGGGGCCCAGAACTGGACACAGTATTCCAGATGCAGTCTGACCAAGGCAGAGTAGAGGGGGAGGAGAAGCTCTCTCGATCTACCAATCACCTCCCTTCTAATCCACCCCAGGATTCCATTGGCCTTCTTGGCCACAAGGGCACATTGCTAGCTCATGGTCATCCTGCTGTCCAACAGGACTCCCAGCTCCCTTTCTCCTGCACTTCTCTCCAACAGGTCAGCCACCAACCTACACTGGTACCTGCGGTTGTTCTTACCCAGATGCCAGACTCTACACTAGCCCTTGTTTATAGTTCATTAAATTTCTCTGCACCAGTCTAGGTGGAAACTCTCCAGCCTGTCCAGGTCACACTGAATGGCAGCACAGCCTGCTGGGGTGTCAGCCACTCCTCCCAGCTTTGTGTGATCAGCAAACTTGCTGACATTGCACTGTAATCCCTCATCCAAGTCATTAATGAATAGATTGAATAGGACTGGTCCCAGTACCTACTCTTGGGGGCACTCCACTAGACACAGGCCTCTAACTAGACTGTGTCCTACTGACCACCACTCTCTGGCTTCTATCCTGCAGCCAGTTCATGATGCACCTTGCTACCCAATCTTCCAGTCCCCAAGGCCTCAGTTTGGCTGCGAGGATGCTGTGGGAGACTGTCAAATGCCTTACTGAAATCAAGATAGACCATATCCACCACTCTGCCATCATCTATCCACCTGGTTATGACCTCGTAAAAGGCTATCAGGTTGGTCAAGCATGAATTCCCTTTGGTGAAGCCATGCTGACTGTCCCTAATAACTCTCTTGTTCTTGACGTACCTAGAGACAGTATCCAGGACAAGTTGCTCCATCACCCTTCCTAGGATGGTGGTGAGGCTGACCTGCCTTTAGTTACTTGGGTCCTCCTTCTGACCCTTTTTGAAGATTGGCGTGACATTAGCTATCCTCTAGTCCCTAGGCACTTCTCCTGATCCTCATGACTTAGAAAAGAGGATGGAGAGCGGCCTAGCAATGACTTCCGCTGTCTCCCTTAGCACTTGTGGGTGCATCCCATCAGGGCCCACAGATTTATGTGAATCCAGATTACTTAATTAGTCTCCAACCCAGTCCTTGTCAACCAGGGCAAACTCCTCTTTTGTCCCAACTTCCTCTGGAGCCTCAGTGGTCTGGGGCTCATCACGACAACCTCCAGTAGTATAGACAGAGGCAAAGAAGTCTTTAAATAACTCCATTTTCTCTGTAACCTCTGTCACCAGGGTACCCACCTCATTCAATAGAGGACCTACATTACCCCTAGCCTTACTTATATGTGCAATGTGTTTGAAGAAGCCCTTTCAGTTGTTCTTGACCTCTCTTGCATGGTTTAACTCCAAGGAGGCCTTGGTTTTGCTGGTTGCGTCCCTACATCTTCTGAGTAGAGCCTTATAGTCACCCCAAGAGGCCATCCCCTCCTTCCATGACCTACTGACTTCCTTCTTCCTCTTCAGTTTGAACAGCAGCTCCCTGTTTAACCACGCAGGTCTTCTGACTCATGTCCTTGACTTCCTACCTGTTTGAATGCTCTCATCTTCGACTTCAAAGAAGTGATCTTTGAATGTTAAACAGCTATTCTTGGGCCCCCTTACCTGCCAGTACCCTGTCCCACGGGATTTCTCCTAGCAATTGCTTGAAAAGACCAAAGCTGGCCCTCCTGAAGTCCAGTGCTGTGGTTCTGCTAGGTATTCTGTTCCTACCACATGGGACCCTGAACTCCACCATCTTATGGTCACTTGCAACTGATTTACTCTAAGATTATGAAATAGTAATATATTTTAATTAGCTTGACTAATATATGGAATTTCTATGAAAATATAACCATCAGTCCTTCAGGTGTCTTTGTGTGGTTCTTATCAACATCAAATTATTGTAATCTCAAATGCAAAACTTGTGGCGAAAAACTTTCATTTATGCAAAGACTTGTACTAATCCTTTGAGGCATCCTGCCACAGTTAGAAATGCAGGCAGCTGGAAGTGTTCATTTAACTACATCAACATCCATTTCTTTCTTGCATCGATTCAATTCTTTTCTCGTATTCTCCCATTATATTGGTTCTGGATTATTTATTATCTCTTGATTCATTGCTTTTACAAATGCAGACTTACAGAAACTTGAGGTCCACATCATTCTTCTTTTCTTCTCAATTCTTTGTTCTTAGCAATACAATAAGCAAATAGTTTATACTAGCAGAAGACAGAATCACACAGCCATCAACAACTATATCATGCAGAAAAAAATCAAGAGCATGCATTTGTTTTGGCACACTACACCTAGACAGAATGGCATCAGATACTCAAATAGCACAGCCCAGGTTTAGGGAGAAAAATGGTTTAGTACTCAGTGACATGAAAATCCCATTTCTTCATTAAAATTTGATAAATCACATATCTATGCTACCAAAATGGAAAAATACGTTAGTTTTTAATTTAGAATCAAGAGTTCACAGATTGTTCAAATTGCTGATACCTGTTTTGTCTGATGACATTCCACTGAATCATAGAATGTCAACCCAATTGCCACCATGCCCAAATAAACCATGTTTTCTAGTGCCATATTCACATGATTTTTGAACAGGGATAGTGATTCCACCATCTCGCTGGACAGCCTGTTCCAATATCTGGCCAATTTTTGGTGAAGAAATTTTTAATAATGTCCAATCTAAACCTTCCCTGGTGCAACCTGAGGGCATTTCCTATGGTTGTTTCTCTAGTAACTTGGGAGAAGAGACCAACACCCAGTTCTCTACACTTCTTTTCAGGCAGTTGTAGTCAGTGATAAGGTCTCCCCTCAGCCTCCTTTTCTCCAGACTAAATAACCTGAGTTCCCTCAACTGGTTCTAATAAGACCTGCCTTCCAGGCCCTTCATTAGCTTCATTGCTCTTCTTTGGACTCGCTTCAATATCTCAATGCCTTTCCTGTACTGAGGTGCCTAAAACTGAAAACAATATTCAAGATGAGGCCTCAATACCAGTACTAAGAACAAGGAGAAAATCACTTCTCCAGTCCTGCTGGCTACACAATATTTCTGATACAATCCAGGATGCTGTTGGCCTTTTTGGCCTCCTGAACACACTGCTGGCTCACATTAAGGTGGCTGTCAATCAGCATCCCCAAGTCCTTTTCCGCTGGGCAGCTTTCCAGCCACTTTTCCCTACACATGTCTTTTGAAGAGGGATGCTGTGACTGAAATCCAGGACCTGGTACTTGGTCTTGTTAAATCTCACACAGTTGACCTCACTCCATTTATCCAACCTGTCCAGGTTACTCTGCAGACCTTTCCTACCCTCAAGAAGATCAACACATCCACCCAATGTAGACTCATCTGCAAACTTGCTGAGGGTGCACTCAGTCCCTTCATCCAGATCATTGACAAAGATGTTAAACAAAACTGGCCCCAACACTGAGCCCTGGGGAACACTGCCAACACTGACTGGCTGCCAACTCATTTTAACCTGTTCCCTGGAATGCAGTATCATTACACCATCTATTTAATCACTGTTGTCTCTATGTAAAGTTAAATGCAATTGTGAGATAACTATGAGGCTGCTTGTGCTGTTTACTTAGCAGGCTAATATAATTTTAAATTGTGTAAATTTCACCCAGCTTTCTTTTCCAAGTAATATCACATACAACACATCACATTTGTATTTGCATTTTTTTGCTGCTTATCCTAGACTGAACTATTATGGACAAACATCATTTTCCCAAAAGAAAACTTTCAGTGAAGAAAGGGGAACAAAAAAGAGACTAAATAAATTAAATGTCAGATTTCTATGTATATCATAGAATTGTCACGAAAAAAATTTACAGTTTCCTGCAGAGATAGTTTGTGCTTTACAGGCTTACTCTTTGAACTCTTTCTCTCTATCTATAGCGCAGAGGAGAAACTAAAGTATGCAGGAATTGGAGAAGGGAGAGGCAGATACAGGCAGTCCTCACATGTGTGTCAGTCTTAGACCAACCATCACGTGAGACTGGATGTGATGGCTTAGTTGGGTAAAATGTAGGGAATGCAGTCTCCCCTATCTTCTCGGTCCAACCTTCAAGATGTAGAAGAAATTTTTCTGATGGGTCCATTGTTCTAGAAATGCCAGTTTCATATTTCTCATGCTTTTCTCTTCAGCGTCCAGTGCTGACCACTGGTAGGTTCAGGTTTTGTACCCTGATTCTCTATAGAAATCTCCATTATCCTACCTGAAATACACAGCACCAGGGAAGACTGATGGCTTATTTTGCCACAGCTGCAGAGCCATGCATCTGTCTTGGCCCTGCTTGAAGACTGAAAGACAGAAGGCCCATTCAGAAAATGTACAGCAATGCTAGATTGCTAAAGTGAGAATCTTGAAAAGGTTAAAGTTTATGACCTTGGGTTTGGTGGCATGTTTACAGAAGTTCATGTGTTCCTGACGAGAGCCAGTCTGTGTGCGCCTGACCGGAGCAGGGGTGAGAGAGATATGCCCTATCTTCATCCAGCTATGTCAGCATGCCCCAACACAGCCTTTGAGATGGGTTCAGTCACATGTGGCGTGACACAACACAGTTATTTCATCCAAGAGGGCACATTCTTGATTTGCTTGTATTTTGTTTTGAGGAGTTAGAAGTACTTTCTGCCCTGTGATTTACAAATCGGATCAACTCTGCAATCAATGTTTGAATACTCTCTGAATGATGTCAGGATGTTATCCTCTGTGAGCAGAGGTGTTGTCAATGCACAGAGACTGGCCTAGAGGTCCAGTCTAAAAACATACTGTTTGGGAAGCAGAGGGAAACTGTTTGTTTTGGTTAGTTTCTGCCTCTGGATAAAGCCTTCAGTGGTCTGTTGAGATAGAAATGTTGTCCTGCCAAATTTAACATTTCCACACCCTTAAGAAAACTGAAATGCTTTCAGCTGTATAGTAGAGTAAACGGCTTGTCTGAACAACCACGGACACACATCTCCTGTTCTGGGGGCAACTTCTGGCTTCATGGCTAATGTATGTCAGTTGCATGCTACATTGTTATTCATATTTATGACACCCTATGTGACAGGAAGAACAAAAGGTTATTGAGAGGACAGATAGATCTGAGTATGCTCAGGAGGGTATTAGGGCTTCTCCCACCCATAAGGTGGTCCAGCTGAGGTGTATCTATACTAATGCACAGAGCTTGGGCAACAAACAGGAGGAACTGGAGGCCATTGTGCACGTGGAAAGCTGTGATATAGCTGCCATCACAGAAGCGTGGTGGGATGAGTTACACAATTCGAGTACTGCTGGAGGGTAGTAAGGCTATACAGAGGGACCTTGACAGACTGTATTGATGGGCTGAGGATAATTGTCTGAGTTTCAATAGTGCCAAGTGCTGGATCCTGCATTTTGGTCACAACAACCCCCTGCAACACTGAAGGCTTGGAGAAATGTGACTAGAAAGCAATCTAGCAGAAAGGGACCTGGGATTTCTAATTGACAGACAGCTGATTATGAGCCAGCAGTGTGCCTAGGTGGCCAAGAAGGCCAAAGGCATCCTAACCTGGATTGGAAACTGTGTGTCCAGCAGGAGTAGGGAGGTGATTGTCACCGTGTACTCAGTACTGGTGAGGCTGCACCTTGAGTACTGTTTTGGGCACCTTAGCACAAGGGTGCTGGAGCGAGTGCAGAGGAGAGCAACAAAGCTGGTAAAGGACCTGAAGAATAAATCTTATGAGGAGAGATTGAGAGAGTTGGGGCTGTTTAGTTTGAGGAAGACAATGCTTAGGGGAGACCTCATCGCTCTCTACAACTATCTGAAAGGACATTGTAGAGATGTTGTTGTTGGTCTCTTCTCACAGGTAATTAGTGATAGAACCAGAGGGAATGGTTTCAAGCTTCAACAGGGTAGGTTTAGATTGGATATCAGGAAAAAATTCTCCACGGAAAGAGTGGTCAGGCACTGGAATGGGCTGCCCAGGGTGGTGGTTGAATCACCATCTCTGGATGAGTTTAAAAGATGCTTAGATGTAGTGTTGGACAATATGGTTTAGGGATGAACTTGTAGAGTAGGGTTGATGGTTGGACTCGTTGATGCCAAGGGTCTTTTCCAACTTCAATGAATCTGTGATTCCATGAATGATAGTATTAATCTTTGATAACTTCCGTTCCTTTTTTTTTATGGTCTTATTATTTGACTAAATTGATTACCCTCTGAATGCTTGAATGTTCAAAGTTTACTTGTTTCCAGAATAGGGCTTAACTTTTAGAGAAAGGTTGTGGACACAGCTGTGATTGTATTTTTTGAACACGGGAAAAAAACATTTTTATTGCTTTAAGTGATAATTTCTACACATACATGTTCAGCACTATTGGTCTATTACAACACTCTTACTTGAGAGAGATCTCAGGCTGAAAGACAACCTTCCTGACAGGACAGACAATCTACATTTACAACAAAGTAAGAGAAGCATTTCAGAGTTTTGGTTTCAGTTTAATGAACGCTGTTACAGCTGAATTATAATCAAGTCGTTAAAAACAAAACACTCCAGTGATTCATGATTTCAACCTAGAACAGCAAGGTTTTCTAATGTGTACATTTTTTCAAAGCGGGAAAAACCTGAAGAGCAACCATTACTTGAAAATATTCTCCACTGATATTTACTACTTAATTTGAGCATGGCCTTCACTGAACATTACTGGTTGGTTGCTAAGAAACACTGATACATAATACCCAGTTATATTCTTGACATTGAATTTTTACTTCTTATCCTGTTATAGCTTGCTTGAAAAAAGCTGCAATTATGCTATGAATGGAAGGAAAGCTGGCTGGCTGTCCAGTACCTTTTGTATTTTAGTTACAGACCAAAGTCAATATCTTTTCACTATATGTTTTTAGCTGTTCTACAGTATTTCACTTAAAAGGTATAATTCTAAGATTACTAATGGTCTGTGTCTGCATTTCCTACACAGCCATCTCTACAATAAACCAAATGTTCTCTGATTTTCATCCAACATATACCTAATTGGTGAAAGACTGGTATTATTGTTTCTCTGTTTTCCGTCTTAATATGACAGCCTGGTTTGAGCTGCAGATAATAATAAAATATGAAGCATTCAATCCAGAGCTAATATTTTCAAGGCACTTCATGCTTCACTTGTTTTGGTCTATACAAATAACCTGTTGAAAGCTGAAAATTAAAGGTTATTTTTAACGGACGTTATAGATCTCCTGTTGTTGTGTATGGTATACGAATATTTTCCTTCTCAAATAATCAGTCATCCAATAGTTGATGCATGTCAGGTACACACAGCTTCTGCTACGCAAAGTATCTTTACATTTAAGCAACAGAACTATTCAATTATATTACACAATTGGAGAGAGTGGTCCTTCCCCCTAGGGTTTACAAATCAAAAAGTCAAAAGAGACAAATGGAAAGACAATTGATGATAGATTCATAAAGATTTTGTGAAAGGACTTATGATGTAAAACATATTTGTAGGTATTATCTTCAAGCAACTTGTGCATCAGAATCACAGACCTCTGGGGTCATCGAGTCCAACCATCTACCCTACCTTACAAGTTCACCCTTAAACCATACTCCTCAACACATCATCCAAATGATCTTAAAACACACGCAGGGACGGCGACTCAACCACCTCCCAGGGAAGCCCATTCCAGTGCTTGACCACCCTTTCTGTGGAAAACATTTTTCCTAATATCAAGTCTAAACTTACCCTGTTGTAACTTGAACCCATTCCCTCTTGTTCGGTCACCAATTGCTTGTGAGAAGAGACCAGGACCAACCTCTCCACAATGCCCTTTCAGGTAGTTGTAGAGAGTGATGAGGTCTCCTCTCAGCCTCCTCTTCTTCAAACTAAACAGCCCCAGATCTTTCAATCTCTCCTCATAAGATTTATTCTCCAGGCCCTTCATCAGCTTAGTTGCCCTCCTCTGCACCTGCTCCAGCACCTCCACATCTCTCGTGTACTGTGGTGCCACAAACTGGAAATGAAAAGACAATTGATGATAGATTAAAAAAGATTTCATGAAAGGATTTATGATGTAAATCATCTTTGTAGGTATTATCTTCAAGCAACTTGTGCATCATTGCAGGACCAGCCCATTTGTGGAGACAGAATTTTGGGATAGAGATTCTAAGAGAATACCATAACTCAAATAGAATAACTGGGAAAAAAAAAGCCAAAATCCAAACCCTCAGAGAGAGTCTTCTAGGATATCAAGTTCCTAAGGCTTTTAGATACGTAAGGCTTTTAGAATTTGCAAAGCAATCTAGACCATACATTACATGCTGCAATACATGGAAAGTCGACTACGTTATTACATCATTTTATTGACAAAAATAGGAAATCATATTACAGGACAGAAAAAAACCTGAGACACACACACTTGTAAAGAGCCAAAGAAGAGATCAATGCAGTAAATGGAACTATATGATAGGTGCCAAAACCATTCCAAACAAAAAAAATCCAGAAGAACGTTTGGCATCTGAGGAAAGATGGACAAAGATCTGTCTATCTCATATTGCAGGAATCTGTCTGCCCTTGTCCATGGACTACAAAAACCATGGGGAGGTTCCAGTGCCATCCAATCACTGAATTTGTGGGAGAATAGGGACACGCTTGCAGTACAAAGCAAAAGGATGATCATGATGAAAAACTACTGGTAGAGTAATAGAAATCAGTGAGTTGCTGTAAACATGCCTGGAAAAGGACATGGAAACTGGAATAGAAACAAGTAAAACTCCCTTTAGAGTGATAATCTTAAACTTATAAGCACTGCTATACAACAAACAGGGAAAGATGTACAAAAATAAAGGCTATAAACACGTATTTCTTCAGCCTCATGAGGAGGATCAAAAGCCAACAGTTGCAGGTTATCTTATGAATAACTTAAGGAATTTAGCTCCTCTACCATGGTTTCTGGGAAAATCCCCAAAAAAAGTGACAGTGGAAGCACATAAATTCAATGTGTTTATGACCACGGAGCAAATAAAACCAGAAGATTCTATTGAAACAAAAGAGTGCGCCATTATAAATCACAAACACCAGATTACCAGATCACATAGTACACCATGTGATACTTCTACTCACTTTTTAGACAATAGCATACTATGTACTCTAATCCCACTTCCAAGTCTGTCAAGGTGTCTCTTATCTTCTCTTGAAAACTTTTTTCCCTTCCTTCTTCTGCTTCCTTTTGTAAACGACCCTGCACACAACCATGTTTACTATCTCACACTTCTCTGTCTTCAGTGCCGATTTGCAACATAGTTTTTGTCACGGGCTGAAATATAACTTTGTATTCCCTTTAATCAGTCTGACCTGCTAATGAGAATACACATGCCTTTTGGTTTGCAACACAGTCCATGTGTGCCTTTTGGCAAGGAATTGCTTGTATTGTCTTGGCAGCTACCCAGTGGGGTGGTAAGAGACCTCTGGGTTTTATTGTATTGGTTTTGCTTAGAAAGTTACAGAAGAAAGATATTAAGATAGTCTGGAGTGATATGCTTCTGATGTTTTTGGTCCTGTTTTATAATTATTTCCCTGGATTTGATGATTTATTCTTAAAAATTTATTGTAAAACCTATTATACAGTCAGTCTTACAGGTATGTATTGTTCTTCTTCCCTTGCAGGTAATGCACTACATTTTTCAAACAACTGGTAATACCTAAAAGAGGATGAAAAAAATCAATTTAAAGTAGATTATATAAATCTTGTTTTAAGTAAAAATACAGTGTAGAGACGAATATCAGTAGGGTAGTTGGCATTCTCAAAAAAAGAGGAACAGATGCTATGAGGCCACTGCAGCACTTTCAGCAAAACTTACATTAACTCAAAAAAATGGTTTTTGTAAGAACATTTTTACTTTTATTCTCTTGGCCCAGAAATTAGACAACTACCATTTGCATGAATGAATATGATCTTGAGGTTTGCAGGGACACTACAATAATAAATCCAAGGGATGCAGGAATGCATGTCCTAGTGTTTTTCTAGTCTTTTTGTTTGGAAGATGGCAGTCCTCATACTTTCTGCACCGTGCAACTGAGGAGACAGCATGATGAGAATATAGTGGCTGTCTTACATTGTCAGCTGGACACGCTTCCTAGAGTTTTATTCAGAACATTTCTGGAAGTGTCATGTTTTTCATTTGTTGGCTTAAAACGTTTCCTGGTACCATTCCTACATATGATTCCGGACAAGGAGGTTTTTGCACCCTGTTTTTCCCAAAGTTCAGTAATGTGTTCCTGTCAAACAAGTTCCAGGCAAAAAGGAACTATAGAAACTCTTGCTCTTTTCACTTGGTTCAAAGATGGAAGCAACAACTAGAATGTGAAGACTTGCTTTCCTGAGAGAAAGGAGAGCTGGAGTTCTATTATTGTTCTAATTAATATTTCATTATCTTTATTAAATGCTCTGTGGTATACAGACAGGGAAGACTACATTGCAGCTTCTAGAAATAAACCTGATCACTCTCACTCCTAATCTATTGAAATTCAGTATAGCTCAAAGTCCAGAAGCAGAAGTATCTTATGCAGAAAGTATGAGAATCACTCACTTCTGGAATAAAAGACTCTTTATTTCTCATTTAGCAAAAAATTAGACTTAGGAACAGTGGTGGAGGGTTCATACTGTCAGTTCTTAGTGGATTGAACTGCCCCCATGAATACCAGAGTAAAGTGTCTATGACCCAGAATGTATAAAACTTAATAGACACTTTTTTTCAGACTTCATCCCTTGCTTACACCTGATGTGCTGATTCTTTTGGATGCCTTTTGTAAGCATCTTTATCTTTTCTCACGTTATTTACAGATCCCTGGACGTGTTTAAAACTCATGTGAATATGGAACTTACAGACATGGTTTAGTAGTGGGCCTGGTGTATCCATTTAACAGTTGGACCTGATGACCTTAAGGCTTTTCTAACATATATGCTTCTGTGATTCTCTGATACAGGGACTAAAAACCAAACACAGTGACATACAAAATACTTCTGAGGCCAAACACCTGTTGTGCTCTGTGTTATAATGACTGGATCCCTTTTGACTACAGAACTTCCATAAACCACAAATAATTGACAAGTGAGACGTAAGGTAAAAAAAAATGTGGATGTACTATATTAACATTTTTGTTTTGATCATCAGTGTAATCATCTTTGCGGGTTACAGGGAAGGGAAGAAATAATTGTAGATTCTAAAGAGGATTATGACAAGCAGATATCTTGGAGGTAAGGTGAGAAAAAAGACATATTTAGGGAAATGCTATTTCTTTAACATTTAGGGGTACGAAGGAGAAGTTAGAAAAGCAAAACCAAAATTCTTTTATTACTTTTAGTATTAATTTAGTATTAAGTCAAAGTAGTATTCTGACCTGGCAAAATCTCACAGATCAGCCCTGTATTTCTGATTTTCCTCTTATTTTGATATTTTACTTTCTGTAGGTAGTTTTCTCTGCTGAAGAAGGCAGCAACAAATCATGAAGAATATTTTAGAAACCTTTCTTCATCTTGAGTTCTGAGCATCGGAAGTGGTCTGTCACATAAGTTAGAAATTTAAATCAAATACCCAAAATATTTACACACAGAAGAAATAAAACAAAACAGGTTTATACTGAACTAAAGTATAAACAAGCATTCAAAGTTTTACCTGGGATGAATTTGCTTATAGAAGAAAAGCGTGGCAGGGACCCTGCACAAAACAATGTGCTTATGTTTGTGTGAAAGAAAAAGACTGAAACACTGCATATGCATATAATTTGCACATGAAAACAACACTGGCATAGCACGTTCGAGATCCACTGAGGTAGTATAATGCACCCAGAAAGTTACTTAGGTTTAGTATAAATGCTAGGACAAGGTGGAACATTTTGTAGATTTTGTGGAAGTGTTAACCTCATCACTGATTCTGTGTATGCCTGGTGTAAAACAACCCTCAAGTTCCAGACCTCCATACCTATTTGTGTAAGGGCAATTGGGAAGGTGAGGGAGGCCAGGTGGTGGTTTGCCTGATGCCCTGAGAAGGGATCTGTTTCCGTTCTCTACCAACACCTAGGTCCCCTCCTTCTACCTGATGACTAGACTGTAGGGGATCCTGTATGTCGTCTGAAGACTTCATATGCCATCTGCCCCAAGGATGGTAGGGTGTGGTTCTACCAATCTAACTTCCTCTCACAGTACCTGATGGTCATCCACCTCTCTAGCTCCTTGTTTAGCTTTGCCACCATGCTGAGCAGATTGTTCATGTCCTTGCACTGCAAACAAATGTTGCTGCCATCCTCCGGAGGGCCAACAGCATCCTGGGGTAGATCAGAATGGGGGTGGTTAGCAGACCCAGAGAGGTTCTTCTTCCCCTCTACCCTGCCCTGATGAGACCACATCTTGAATATTGTGTCCACTTCTGGGACCCTCAGTCCAAGGACACGGAGCTGCTGGAGGGAGTCTAGCGTAGAGCAACAAGGATGATGAAAGAAGTGGAGCACCACTCTTATGAGGAAAGGCTGAGGGAGCTGAGTCTCTTTATCTTAGAGGAGACTGAGGGGTGACCTCATTAACATCTATAAATATGTGAGGGATGGGTGTCATCTAGTGATAGGGTGAGGGGCAATGGATGCAAGCTGGAACATAGGAGATTTCATATAAGTATCAGAAGGATCTTCTTCCCAGTGAGGGTGATGGAGCACTGGAACAGGCTGCCCAGGGAGGTTGTGGAGTCTCCTTTGGAGACATTTATGTTCCTGTGTGACTTGGTCTAGGTGATTCTGCTGTGGCAGGGGGATTGGACTGGATGATCTTTTAGAATCAGAATCAGAGAATCATTAGAGATTGGAAGGGACCTTGAAAGATCATCTAATCCAATCTTAGAGGCTGGCCAGAGCCTCATCCAGCCTGGCCTTAAACACCTCCAAGGACAGGGCCTCAACCACCTCCCTGGGAAACCCATTCCAGGCTCTCACCACTCTCATAGTGAAGAACTTCCTCCTCACATTCAGTCTAAATCTACCCAGCTCCAGCTTTGCTCCATTGCCCCTAGTCCTGTCACT